>MNCI01000920.1:475852-501395 GCA_015680685.1 Gnetum montanum
TGGTTATACATGTAGTTATTTCAAAAGAAATACTTAGATAGGTAAACCTAGGAAGTGATTCTTTAATTCTGTATAGTTATTGATTTCTCTTTCAATAAAAAAGAAAAATAAACAAATAGAAAAAAGAGTATAGAAAAAATGGCTCAATTTTTCTATGTTTCTTGGTTTCTTTCCCTCTCTACTTCTAATTTGAAGCCTTGTAACAACAATGGTTATACATGTAGTTATTTCAAAAGAAATACTTAGATAGGTAAACCTAGGAAGTGATTCTTTAATTCTGTATAGTTATTGATTTCACTTTCAATAAAAAAGAAAAATAAACAAATAGAAAAAAGAGTATAGAAAAAAATGGCTCAATTTTTCTATGTTTCTTGGTTTCTTTCCCTCTCTACTACTAATTTGAAGCCTTGTAACAACAGTGGTTATACATGTAGTTATTTCAAAAGAAATACTTAGATAGGTAAACCTAGGAAGTGATTCTTTAATTCTGTATAGTTATTGATTTCTCTTTCAATAAAAAAGAAAAATAAACAAATAGAAAAAAGAGTATAGAAAAAATGGCTCAATTTTTCTATGTTTCTTGGTTTCTTTCCCTCTCTACTTCTAATTTGAAGCCTTGTAACAACAGTGGTTATACTTGTAGTTATTTCAAAAGAAATACTTAGATAGGTAAACCTAGGAAGTGATTCTTTAATTTGTATAGTTATTGATTTCTCTTTCAATAAAAAATAAAAATAAAAAAATAAAAATAAAAAAATAGAAAAAAGAGTATGGAAAAAAATGGCTCAAGTTTAACCAAATTGATAACCCTTATTGAGATTTTAATTTCTATTTTTATTCAATCACTCTCTCTATTTTCAACTTAGCTTCTCTTCTAATTTGAATCCTAGTAGCATTAGTAGCTACACATGTAGTGTTTTTGAAAGGAATATTTAGATAGGTAAATCTAGAAATTGATTTATTAATTCTTTTTCGGTAGCTAATAATTTCTCTTTCAATGAATTTCAAGTAATAAGCAATGCTAATTCATGGAATTATTCCCTTAGTACCCAATGAATATGAACTTTTTGTAATTTCTAAATATCTTATCAACAAACAAATTCATTTAAATGAATTTTTTTATAAATATTTCCTATATATTTTTTTAATGTGAGTATTAATAAGATTTTCTATTACTTTTTGGATATCTATTATAAAAATACCATCTATATTTGATCTTTTCCCATTTTATGTATAACAATATACCTTTTTTAATCAATTGATTTTTACTTTTTTCATCATAGGAAATTATCATTGCTTCTATTAAATCAAATTAGTTTTTTCCTACAAAGGACACTAGTTAAGATTATTTAATTTTCTTATATCTTTCATTTTTATAATTTTTTCATTTTTAACTTACAAATTTGACTAGTTTTTCCATCAAAGTATTATCTTGGGCATTTATCTAGCATTTTTTATTTATTTATTTTTCCATATATGTCATCTTGTTCACCAATGTCAAGGTAAACATCAAATATAAGTTACCTTTGATATTATGCATAGCGAACACAACATGAAAAATGTAGAAGGAAATGCAAAAGAATTGTATTAATAAGAAAATGTAGAAATGAATAAGTATAATTGGGTCATGCTTTGAGGATTCCCTATGGTTATTTTCCTTTGGCATTTATCCCTTAGAGGCAATTCAGCATTACCATAATAGTTAGGTCTAGACCTAACCAAAAGTGATGGACAAGTTCCTTCTTATCCTACTTTACTTATACCTATTACTCATCTTTATCAACTTCACAACTCCATACTAACATGACCTATAATTATTTGGTATAAATATATTAGTTCAAATCCCCAAAAGTTACCTCAATAGACATGCTTGTAATTACAACGTTCTCTTTCATTAAAGTCTTATTATAAAAATTAGAACTCCTTTTTACAAAATGAAAGCATCTTGGTTATGAAATAATACCATTTAGAAATGGGAACATGATACCCTTATATTTTCTATCAATTCCTCTTAATTTCATATCAATCTTTCTAATTTAAATATTTTTTTGATTCACTATCTTTAAACTTAATGATAACTTCTTCATACAATTTTTAAATTATTGTTATGAGCTTTGTAGGGAGGCCTATTTGATTTAGTTACATTTATAACTTTTTTCAACTCACTAAATCATAAGCTTTTGTAAAATCTATAAAACAAATAATTAATTTTTTGTTAGGCATTTTTGCAAGTTTGATGTATTTTCTAAGAGTAATAAGATGATTAACAATCCAAGGGTATCATGTAATTTATTAGAAAGAAGAGATGTAATTTTTTTTGTCACATTTATAATTATGTAATTACTTGATAGTAATTTAGATTATTTTGGTTACCTTTCTTATAAAGAAGCTTTATTTTACTAATCTTCCAACATTTAGCAAGAAAATGCTAAACAACATAGACATGCTATAAAAATAGGTTTAGTAAGCCTACTTCTATATGCAAATGATGCTACTTTAATATCTACTTCTAACAAAGGTACATGTAATATGGTACAAATTTTAGAATAATTTTGCATTTCTTTTGTTTTTTAGATTAATATAGAGAAAACTAAAATGATGATATGGGATATAAGAAAAACATGATAATTTTAAATTTTGTGCTCATAATGTACAATATATAAACTCTTTTAGATACTTGAGTCTTTAATACATGAATAATTACATACTAGATAAATGAAATAAGGAAAGAATAGCACAAGAAATAAAAGTTGTCTACATAATTAAAAAAAATGTAAGGCATTAATAGTTTGGGCTTGGAAGGCCAAAAAATAATTTTTTCAATCATTTATCCTATTATGTTATTCGGATACATAATTTGGGAACTAGGTATTAGTGCAAAAATTGAAAGGCTATTGAAAAAATGAAAATATATTTTTACTTGATGAATTAAACACCTTGTTCCATTTTTTTATTAGGATGTAGTTTAGTTTTTGTAGAAGTGGAGGCTATTTTTTATCTTATTACTTATCCTTAGAAATTGACAAAAACATAATAAATCAAATTTTCTAAATTAGTTCTTAAAGATACAAAAAAGCAAGAATGGTATTTTCACATAATATAATGGTAGAAGAGTCAGGATTATCTCATTGGAAGAGAGACAAAGTAATCTAATGCACATTCATAATTTATAGTCAAATGTATAAAGTAAAAATTGAAATTTATTTGAAAAGAATAAGAGATAATTAGTTAAAATCAAAAGTTTTCTATCTCTCAATTATCATTACAATGAGATGTTACCTTTTCATTAGAAAGCTTTCTTTGAGTTTACATCATTTAGAAAGTGGAAGATGAATACAAATTTCTAGAGAAGAATACACATGTATTCTATGTAGCTCAAGAGATCTTAAATATAAGTAGCCTATTTTACTTAGGTGCCCTCAAACTAAAAATTTGATATAAATATATATATTATTGATGAATCGTGCTTTGTTAGGTGTTGATATTGGACCCTTGTTAACCAGGTGCTAATATCATACCCTTGTTAACTAGGTGGTGATATCGGACCCTTGTTATCAGACCCCTATTATTAGACCCTTGATATCTAATGAGTCCTGATATCGAACCCTCAATATCACACCCGTGATATCATGTACACGATATTGGGTATGCAATATCAGGGCCTGGCTAGCGATATCGTATACACGATATCACAGTTCCCATGTAAGGTTATAAATACACAATGGGGTGCACAAAAAGTCAATAGGAAGTTAGTATTAGAGTAGGATCTTTTTGTTATTTTTTCTTCTCAACCCATTCTCTTAGTGCATGCCCATAGTGTGATGATTGTAATTGTACGACACCTTTATTTGAGTGTGAAGTACTTGGACATGCACATGATTGGAAATAAAGATCGAGATTCCTTCATCATTGCAGCATTCACTTAGTTTAATTATTTAATTGTTATTATTATTTATTTCTTTCGTAGTTAATATCTCTTCACCCTAAACTCCTTAAACACGGAATGAGTACGACTTAATCACAAGCATTCAAGTATGACTACTTGGTATCCCAGTAGCATACCTAGGCCATGCACTTAGTAATCATAGTGGTAGTCATGCACAAGGTCCAAGATGTGTATGGATGATTAAGGAACGAATGCTTATTGCACTTAGGCTAGATTAGATTCTCTCTCCCACTTCGTATTAGCTTAACTCTCTCTCCCTTTTCCTCCTAGCTTAATTAAAGCTATTTTCCATTGCCTCCAAGAGTAGCACTAGGTTAGAAACTACATCATACACCTCACTCTAGGCTAAACCATATGTGACAAAGCAAATACTAGTCCAATTGGGAAGACAGTGAACTGTGATCAACAAGTAACTATCTAGATACCACAACTAGCCCATCTACAGAGTTTGACTGGATCGTGCATGAAACACTCATATTTGTATGGTTGAGTGTAGGGGTACATGCCACTCATCATTGGCACCATTGTTGGGGACGATGATAGTTATTTAGATTAGTTACATCATATAAGATTACTATAACAAAGTATTAATGACACATCTTTTAGGAAGAAGTAATTGCAAACAAGTCACACACAAATTCAAAACTATGTCTCTCTCACAAGACTATGATAATGCAACAGCTAGTAGGCCAATTCATTGGAGAACCAACGAATTATATGATGAAGAAGATAAAGTTTGGAGTACTTAATTTGATGTAGGGGTTTCCTATGAACATATATGAAGATAACATCATCCCAACTCACAAATGCATAACCTACCCAGTGACAATGAACCCCTACTGGCCACTAAGAGCCTAACGCATATATAAGAGGTTGTTCAAATATCTCATAGGCATCGCAAGGAAAGTCATCTACCCAGGCTTAACTTAAACAACTTTCTAAAGTTCTTAGGAGGCTATGAATTAGATCTGCAACAACATTTACAAGCCTTCTATGATGCCTATGCATGGAACAACATTGGTAATGGATGGCCAAAACATAAGCTCTTTCCTATGACACTCATTGGCCATGCAAAAGTATCGTATAGGTCCCTAAAACCAAAGTCAATCCGACATTGGCCAACAATGGTAGAACTCTTCAATGAAATATATCAAACTTATGCAAGAGTTTCAGCCTTGAGGAAACAAATCCAAGAGTCAAAACAAGCATAACATGAACCCTTATTATGCATTGTTAAACAATTGCCCGAGCCATGAGTTCTCTATGGAAAGGCTAATGTACCACATTATTGATGGGCTTCGTAATGAAACAAGGGAGACCCTAGGGATGTATGCCCAAGGTTAACTATATAAGCTACAAACCCACCAACTCCAAGAGCTTATTAAGTGGGTAGCAAAAGAAGAAGGAGAAATGGCTAAATTGGAGAATGTTGAAAAATCTCAATAGGACCAAAATCTCAACCTAGATAAGGTCCATAACCATAAAGAGGAAAAATCAGCTCACCTTGAGGAAGTGCAACCATTTCTACCATTGCCAATGCAATAATCACTAGATAAAGTTGAGGCAAAGGTCAATAAGATGATGTAATGGATACATAAAAAATGTCGAGAATATGCCAACGTTATTGGAGATAGAGTTATGATGAACCACGAAACAGGACAGAACACCTTTAGACAATTGGAAAGAAGGGTAGAAGAGAATAAGAACTTAACTACCAATCATACATATCAATGTAACATTTTCCTGTATGATCACCCCAAGGGACAATGCCCAATCTTGGCACATTTACAGGAGCATTGGGGAAGGCCATCCTCGAACTGGTTACACCCTTCATACTATCTGAACCTAAGTGCTTATTGAGTCCAACATCCTATTTTCCCAACTGGGTCAACATCCTCTATCTTTTCACATTATTACTATTCTCCTTAATACTATCAACCCACATCCTCTCTGACAAGGTCACCACCTCATGTACCTTACACTTTTCCTCAACAACAATATTCTCATCCTTCACCTCCTTCTACATCACCACTAATGAGTCATGGTCTATCAGGTTCTGTTATTGGATCCTTGTTATCGGACCCCCATTATATGATGAGTCCTGTTATCGGACTCTTGATATTAGGCCCTTGTTATCTGATGAGTCCCAATATCAAACCCTCAATATCGCAACCTGACATGATATTGCATACACAATATTGTGGCCTGTCTCCTTGCCTATAAATAAGATGTGGTGCATTTGGTTTCAGCATTATTTCTTAGTCCCTTACCCAAACTTTTGTAGTTCTTCCTTCTTAGAGTTAGAATTATTTCTCAGTGCATGCCCACAATGTGATGATTGTAATTGTCTGACAAATTTATTTGAGTGTGACGTACTTGGACACACACATGATCGAAAATAAAGATTGAGATTACTTCATCATTGTAGAATTCACTTAGTTTAATTATTTAATTGTTATTGCTATTTATTATTTTCATAGTTAATATCTCTTCACCCTAAACTCCTTAAATGAGGAATGAGCATGACTTAATCACAAGCATTTAAGTGTAACTACTTCATATCCCAGTAGCGTACCTAGGCCATGCACTTGGTAATCCCAATGGTAGTCATGCATGAGGTCCAAGATGTGTATGGATGATTAAGGAACAGATTCTCCTTGCACTTAGGCTAGCTTAGATTCTCTTCCCCTATCTCATATTAGGCTAACTCTCTTTCCCTTTTCCTCCTAGCATAGCTAAGATTATTTTTCATCACCTTCAGGAGTAGCATTAGTTTAGGAACACATCATACACCTCACTCTAGACTAAACCATACATGACAAAGCAAATACTAGTCTAGGTAGGAAGATAGCAAACTACGATCAACAAGTAACTATCTAGATACGACAACTAGCCCGTCTATAGAGTTTGACTAGATTGTGCATGAAACACTCATATTCATATGGTTGAGTGTAGGGGTACTTCACCACTCATCATTGGCACCATTTTCGAGGATGGTGCTAGTTATTTAGATTAGTTACATCATACAAGATCGCTATAACAAAGTATTAATAATACATCTTTTAGAAAAGAAATCAATTTCAATTAAGTCACACATAAATTCACACACCATGTCTCTCTGACAAGACTATGATAATGTAACAACCAGTAAGGTAATTCATTGGAGAACCAAAGAATTATATGATGATGAAGATGAAGTTTGGAGTACCCAATCTGATGTAGGGGTTTCCTATAAACATAAAAAAATACAACATCATCCCAACTCACGAATGCATAACCTACCTAGTGATGATGAACCCCTACTGGCCACTACAAGCCTAACGCAAATACAAGAGGTTGTTCAAATTTCCCGCAGGCATCACAAGGAAAGCTATCTACCTAGGCTTGACTTAAACAACTTTCCTAAGTTTCAGGAGGCTACGATTTAGATCTCCAACAACATTTACAAGCCTTCTATGATTCCTGTGCATGCAAAAACATCAATAATGGATGGATAAAACTTAAGCTCTTTCCTCTAACACTCATTGGCCAAGCAAAAGTATGGTATAGGACTTTAAAACAAAAATCAATTTGACGTTGGCCAACAATGGTAGAACTCTTCAATGAAAGATATCAAATTTATGCAAGAGTGTCAACCTTGAGGAGAAAAATCCAAGAGTGAAAAAAAGCATAACATGAACCCTTGGACATGGCCTTAGATAGATATTATGCATTGTTGAACAACTACCCAGGCCATGAGTTCTCTGAGGAAAGGCTAATGTACCATACTATTGATGGGCTCCATAATGAAACAAGGGAGATCCTAGGGATGTATTCTTGAGGTCAAATATATGAGCTACAAACCCATGAAATCCAAGAGCTTATTTAGCAGGTATCCAAAGATGAAGGAGAACTAGCTAAATTGGAGAATGCTGAAAAATCCCAATGAGACCAAAATCTCACATCAACAAAGGTCCATAATCTACAAGAGGATAAATCAACTCACCTCAAGGAGGTGGAACCATCTTTGCCAACACTACAATCATTGGATGAATTTGAGACTAATAAGATGATGGAATGGATGCATAAAACATGTAGAGAATGCACCAACATTATTGGAGGTAGAGTCATGACAAACCAAGAAGTAGGAAAAAATACCTTTAGACAATCACAAAGAAGAGTTGGAAAAAATAAGAGCTCAACTACTAATCATACGTATCAATGCAAAATTTTCCTATATGATCACCCCAAGGGCCAATGCCCAATCTTGTTGCATTTACAAGAGCATTGGGGAAGAGTGTTACATCCAGAGTTCATATAGAGATACTGTGTTCAATCATACTAACAACAATCCTAGTCATGGGGGAGGCCACCCTCGAACTGGGTACACCCTTCATATCATCCGAACCTAAATGCCTATCAAGTTCAACATCCTATTTTCCCAACTGGTTCAACATCCTCTATCTCACCACATTATTATCATTCTCCCCAATACTATCAACCCATATCCTCTCCAACACAGCCACCACCTTGGATACCTTAAACTTCTCCTCAATTTCAAAATTCTCATCCTTCACCTCCTTCTACATCACCACCAAGTGTTCTAGAGGGTTTTGTGCCACTGCACCAACCCATAAATGTTACTTGTGTTACTATTGTCAATAGCAGTGGGAATCCTCCATAACATCATAGGAATCCCTTCTTTCAACATGACCATAAGAAGGGATAGCACACTTCTGAGCCCAAGGCACCTTCCAACCCAATACAAGTCCAACACTATGGTGTAGCTCCCTCCTCGAACCTAATGCCTCATGTTACTTTCTCTAGGCCATCAACAAACACTCCAACAACCATATGGCCCAATGAATATAGCCACCAAGGGAGATAGATCAATCCTTGCATACCATCTTACAGTCACAGGTGCCATAGCGGGTCAACCATCTAACAATTAACTACATCTTATAAATTGCCATACTATGCTAAATTTAATCCAGTGTGTGAACCCCAATGGGGTAAGTATGATCAAGTCCCAACATTTCCAATATGCAAGGATCCCAATTCTTCATTTATTAATCCTAGCCATGCTCAAATGTTTAGTTATGGGGGATACCCCCCATTCTAATTACAAGTAGGATTAATAAATATTTTTCATTTTCTTTAATTTTGAAATTTTTGTTTTTCAGTATTTCACTTTTCAAATTATTGTTTGATCTTTTTATCTTTTTATGAGTAATCTCATCTATGAATAAAACACTCATGTGATTCGTTGGTTGAGGTGTTGTTTTATGCTATCAAGTCTCGAGTGATTAATTATTTGAATAGCGAGCCCACAACATCCATCCACCCATCCTATTAATAAGTAGTTCTACCCTAGGTACAATGATATTATTAATCATTAAAACTTAAAGTAACCTTGTGTTATCATACCCAAAGTGAAGAAGAATGGACTAAGCAGGAATGGCCAGGGTGTGACATCAAGGGGACTTGTGGATTCTCTTTGGTAACATCTGTGGAAGTTACCATGAAGCTTGGTTGTACTAAGATCCTTGTAGATCTAACGAAAATTGGGAGTAAGAGTAATCAAAAGGCACTCAAAAAGAAAAAGAAATAATAAGGGGGTCCCATTGTAAAGACATGTACCCATGCCTGAAGGTAGGCAGCTTCTTTGGATAAAGCAATACTTCAAAAAAAAAAAATAAGTGCCACAATGTAAAATCGCTTCTCCCTTGAATGAAATGCTAAGTGATCATACACCTTGTTGCCATGGTGCTCTTATGGTGGTCCATCATTGGAGGAAGTAATGCGATGTCACTGATCAAAGGAATGGACTTAGTCCTGATCTTGGAGTGATGGGAAAATGACACACTAATCATGCCTTACACGCAGGATTCATTGTGCCCTAAGTCCATTACCTCATGTCCCGATCTCTGCAATTCCTTCTACAATTCACCTCACCTCATTGTTCGTGTAATTATGACTTGTGACTTGGGTAGCATGGAATTCATCTCTCATCACGGTGGTATCTACATGTGTGTGTTTTATTGCATCCGTGTAGATTACAATTAACCCTTCTAGTGCCTACGGACATTTTAAGGTGTGATTACGCAAGGGCATTATAGGTTGGAACCTGCTTTAGGGAGGACCCACTTGCGTGATTTTTGTAATTTGTACTTGTTGCACACTACCACATCATTTTATACCCTCCGAGTAATTCATTGTCAAATCTATTCTTTCCTTTATCATCATTTTATCAAACATTTCTCAAAACTAGGTACTTTTATGTGTCACCTAAACAAAATAGGTCCGACATTAAAATTTTAGGGAAACTTCCTTAAAAAAATTTTAACTCTAAAATCATACTAAGAAAAGAATTTAACATTTATTAAAGGAAATGAGTAACATATGAAATCATTGAACTTTTTTCAATAACCTTACTAACAATTGATCTTTGTGTGATTATAGATGGCCCCTAAAAGAAGACAACAAGGAGGGCCTTCTCATGGTGCAACTAAATGACCAGGGGGAGGCAGAGGTTGAGGACCTCATGCAGAACATGTAGAGCAAAAGGCATAATCATTCAGCATCCATCATGGAACTCTTATTACTGCATAATCTATCCAAGCAAAGGGAGGAGAGGTCAAGGCCTGAGCTTATGGAGAGGAATGACAGCCATTTGTGGCATTGCATGTCAAGGCCAATCAAGTGTTCCCACAACTTTCATGTCCATGGAAAGTGCCAACTCCATCAAACATTGGAACATCAGCATGGATAGCTCATAATCCAAGGATAGAAGAGGAGAAACATTATGCACTTCTTCAACGGTATCACTCTTAGAATCCTAGAGCATAAAACAAAGGAAAGGTACCCATGGAGGAGCCATCGCCATGAGGGACCACATGAGTTCCAATAAATTTTGTAATTTTTGTATCTGTGTCCCAATTTTGTTGTGTTGAACTCTCCACTATGGCATGAATAAATTTCTAGTTAGTCAATAATCCCATACCTATCCACTGTGTAATCAATTGAACTTGTTCCTCACTTTCTTTGACTCGAGGACTAGTTGTTATTCAGTCATGGGGGTATGATGAGTCATGGTCTATCAGGTCCTATTATTAGACTCCTATTATCTGATGAGTACCATTATTGGACCCTTGATATCAGGCCTCTATTATCTAATGAGTCCCAATTGGATACCTAATATTGCAACCTGATGCAATATCGCATACACAATATCGCATCCTATCTCCTTGCCTATAAATAAGAGGTAGTGCACTTGGTTTTTGCATTAGTTCTTAGTCCCTTACCCAAACTCTTGAATTTTTTTCCTTCTTAAAGTTAGAATTATTTCTCAGTGCATGCCTACAATGTGATGATTGTAATTATATGACACCTTTATTCAAGTGTGACGTACTTGGACAAGCACATGACCAGAAATAAAGATGGAGATTACTTCATCATTGCAGCATTTGCTTAGTTTAATTATTTAATTGTTATTGTTATTTATTACTTTTGTAGTTAATATCTCTTCACCCTAAACTCCTTAAATGTGGAATGAGTATGACTTAATCACGATCATTTAAGTGTGACTACTTGATATCCCAGTAGCATACCTAGGCCATGCTCTTGGTAATCTCAGTGATAGTCATGCATGAGGTCCAAGATGTGTATGGATGATTAAGGAACGGATGCTCATCACACTTAGGCTAGCTTAGATTCTCTTCATCTCATATTAGCTTAACTCTCTTTTCCTTTTCCTCCTAGATTAGCTAAGATTATTTTCCATTGCTTTCAGGAGTAGCATTAGTTTAGGAACACATCATACACCTCACTCTAAACTAAACCATATGTGACAAAGAAAATACTAGTCCAGCTGGGAAGATAGCGAACTATGATCAACAAGTAACTATCTAGATACCATAGCTAGCCCCTCTATGGAGTTCAACCAAATTGTGTGTGAAACGCTCGTATTCATATGGTTGAGTGTAGGGATACTTCACCACTCATCAGCCACCAATTATACCTAAAGGGTTTGCACTACAGCATCAACCCACGAACATTACTTGTGCTACTACTAACAACAGCAGTGGAAAACCACCACACCAAAGGCATCCCTTCTTTAAACGTGACCATCAAAAGGGACACCTTAGTTCCAAAACCACTACATCCTCCAACTCAGCACAAGTTCAACACTATGGTGCATCTTCCTCTTCAAACCCAACATTGCATGTTACCTTATCAGGGCCACCACTCAATACTCCAACAAACATGGGGCCCAATGAATATAACTACATGGGGAGACATGTTGATCCTTGCATACCATATTATGGTCACAAGTACCATAGTGGGTCAACTCCTTATAAATTAACCACATCTTATAACATGCCCCACTATGTCAACTCTAATCAAGTGTGTAAACCCCAATGGGGTAAGGATAACTAGGTCCCAATATTTCCAACATGCAAGGATCCCAACCTTTCATTTATTAATTCTCGCTATGATCAAAATTTTAGTTATGGGGGATATCCCCCATTCTAATAAGTAGAATTAATAAATNTTGCTATCAAGTCTCAAGTAACTAATTATTTGGATAGTGAGCCTAACATATCCTTAAAACTTATATTTTAGGTGTTGTTCTACTCTAGGTACAATAATATTCTTGTCATCATTAAAACTTAAGAGTAATTTTGCCCAGAGTGAAAAATGATGAACTAAGAGGGAATGGCCAGGGTGTGACATCTATAGGAGTTACCATGTAGCCTGGGTGTACTAAGATCCTTGTAGATCTAATGAAAAATAGGAGTAAGAGTAATAAAGGCACTCAATAAAAGAAACCCAATGCTATTCTAGGGGGTTCCACTGGAAAGACATGCACCCATGCCTAAAGGTAGGTTGCTTCTCTGGATTAAGCATTCAAGAAAAAAAGAGAGAGAAGAGAAAGTGTGCCAAAGTGTCCAAAAAAAATGCATCGCAAAGAAATTTCAAATCACTCATCTCTTGAAAAAAACACCATGTGATCATACACCTTGCTATCATGATGCTCTTATGGCTGTCCATCATTGAATGAAGCAATGCGATGTCACTAATCGGAGGATGGACTTGGTCGTGATTTTGGAGTGATAGGCTAATGACACATTAATCATGCTCTACACCAAAGATTCATTGCGCCCTATGTCAGTTACCTCATGTCCTAATCTCTACAATCCCTTCTATGATTCATCCCATCTTGTTGTTCAAGAATTTTTGACTTGTTTCTTGTGTGGCATGGAATTCATACCTCATCATAGTGGTATCTAACATGTATGTATTTTGTTGCATCAGTATAGATTACATTTAACTCTTCTAGTACCTATGGACATTTTTAGGTGTGGTTACACAAGGGCATTATAGGTTGGAACTTACTTTGGGGAGGACCCACTTGTGTGACTTTTGTAATTTATACTTGTTGCACACCACCACATCATTTTATACCCTCCAAGTACTTCATTGTTGATGAGCGGCTAGGTACCCCTACACCCAACAATGCGAATCATGGGCATTCACACGCGACTCGATCGAATTCCGTAGATTGTAATCACTTTTCATACATCAAACCTTAACCAGCAAACTCTTGGCTAGAACAGTCATTATCTTCCCAACCTCACTTGTGATGTTCTAGTGTCGATGGTTAAGTGAGATTGAGGTGACTGATTTTTATAGCTTTTTACTTTATCTTTTGGAGTCTAATTAAGGTATGTAAAGTAAGGAATGAAATATTATCTAATCTATGATTATCCTAATATATATCTTAACTATTCCTAGCATAAGTATCTGATCCCATCTTCTACGCACATCCTAAGTATCTGCTTAACCACTATTAGGTTACCAGATGTTAAGCGTCACTGGGTTACCAAGCGTTGAGGTTATGTTCGAGATGGTCGTACTTATGGTTCCTAAGAACTATAAATGAGCAATAGCAATTAAAATAATAACAAGATAAAATTAAGGACTATTAAAGCATAGAAATATTTAAACTATTAAATGCATTAAATAACTAGATCCAATTGCTGCAAAGAATGATTAAAAATCTCATCTTTATTACTGTTCACACCAATGGGATCAAGTACATTAGCGCTCGAATAAAGAGCTAGACACCTTTCTTACACCTACTATGGGCACTTGGAAAATATTCTAACTCTTGCGGAAACAAACTACAAGAGCTTCTCTACAAATGACAAAAAGGTACCTAAGAGAGGCAGGAGCCCTCTTATTTATAGGCTGGAATAGGCTCCGTGTTAACGGGGCCACGTTGACGCATGGAAGGATGCATTGATGGGGCCACGTATATGTGGTTGCATCACCATATACACGGCCTAGTAAATGCATCGACTATTGAAACTTCATCATACCCCCATGATTGAGTAAAAGCTCATCCTCAAGTTCCTCTACAATTTGGAAGGTATGGACTTTTATTTACAATGCACATGAATTGACAAACATGACACACACATGACTCAACACTAATTTTACCAAGTGCCTGAGTGTACATAGGAGGAAAAATTACAAAAATGGTGGTGTTTAGAGACAAAATTGAACACCCTACTAGTCCTGGAGTCTCTTCCATGTAGAAGGATGCAAAAATTTCCACAGAAGATCACATCATCCTTGGGGGTAGTGGTTTCGAAGGACCTTCACCAACCACTTGCCCATGTGATGGTTGTGGCATGAATTATGGCTTTCCCACAGTAGTTGCAACTTCTAGAGGTAGCTAAAAAGCCTCCAAGAGGGTCCTCATTTTTTCCTCTTTGCTTCTGGGATCATTCACTATCCAAGTAGCTTCACCGATGTGTGCTAAAACTGGAACCTACCTGTACTAACCTAAATCATTGGTGTAAGGCTGGAAGGGAAAAAAAACACTGAAAGATTGTTGGGCAGACACAACTGACTGCCTTCACTTGAGGGAAAGTTGGAAAAGGAAACTAAGGCAGAGTGCCTTAGATGGTTTGCACACAAATTAACCAAGGACTTCCTCGAGCGTAAACTATGGCTTACGCTAGGATTATCGTAACTGATATTTTAAAATGTAAATAGTGTACATGAAATGTAAACAGAAATGTATGTTGGTATTGTAAAAAGAACGTAAACTGAATGTAAAAACTAAAAGAATAATAAAATGGCTGGCAAAACGAACTGTATTGTATTGCTTAAAAAATATGTGCACCAGTCAAAGCGTAGCTGCACGTGTGGATGGCAGGTCAAGGACCAAGCCCCAGGGTGATGTGATGTGATGTGTTTCAGAAGTGCTTGGATGCTAGGAGTCAAAGTTTGTCGAGTGCCCAAGGATTGCTGGTCTGAGTTTTCTAAGTTGTCCAACTCCAAAATTTTTGACCTTGTTTATGTGAATTGACAGGGTATTTATAGGCTTGGGTCAGGCTCAGGTGCAGAATTCATGAATGGAATCAACAGTTGGGAGATGAAAGGAAAATGGATCTAGTGACATGTGTCTGATGGGTAGCTGTGCATGAGTTGGACATGTGTGGGCAAGCTACGTTCTTAACTAGGTTCATCGTGTCTTACAACATGTGGCTTACTCAAGCCCATGAAAGCATGTACAATTTGGACCGTGAGGGCTCAACAAGCCCACAAATGAAGATTTACAATGAAATGATAATGTACAACAAGAGAAATTGACTCTGGCTCGCTTGAAACTTCTGGATCTTTGAATCGATGCTACAGGATGTCGATTTGAGTAGTTCTATGATTGTTTGAGGTGTTTTCACCTAACAAGAACTTCCATCACAAGGTGACTTTGTCACAGTGTGACCTCAGCATGCACATGCTACACTCACACTGCACTCACACTGTAGCATGTCCATAGCGTGACCTCATCATGAGTGACTTGAAAGTGATGCGTTTCGCTACAGATTTTGATTTTTGAAGCCTGATTCTTGAGTGTAACTATTGCCTATATATGTCTGACCTTGAGAGTGATCTGAAATCTAGAATTTAAGCTTGAATGTGTCTGGTTTGGATCTATTTCTCGGTAGGTCACGCTGGAGTAACGCTGCAACGTGACCACAGTGTGACCTATAGCATGACCTATAAACACCTATGAAAACTTGCAATTTTGAGCTGAAATTTGGCATTCTGAAGGTTGGGATCAATGGTCATCGACTATGAACTCTGGGGATGACTTGCACCGTGGGAGTCAAGTCATTTTGATTCAGTTTGGAGGCTCCTAGAGTTGGTCACGTTGGACTCATGCTGTAGTGTGACCACAACATATGTGAAAAATTTGTAAGCTAGCATGTGTGTTCAAGCCAGCATGAGTGTGAAATATATGCCAATTTCTAGCTTGATTTTCCTTAGACAAGCCAGCGTGAGTTGCATGCCTTAGTCAAATTTTTGCCTTATGGATGCCTGAAAGGGCTTGAGTCATTCTCATTTCAAAGTTTTAGGACAAAATTAGTGGTGTTTCATTGGCCCCTCTTTGTTGATGTCTAGAGGAATCCACCTGAAAGGTGTCAACAAAGAAGTGCAAAAATTCCATGAACAACCAAGTATCAAGCATTATTCATTGACCCTTGGTTGGACGTCATCACACCGTATTCAAAAGTACATGGGATCGGGGGAATGCAATTTCAAGATGCAAGGGGATATGATTGTATATGGGGAAATCAAGGGTGTATCAAGGGATATGATTGTTGTTGGAATTATGAGATAGGAATGCCCTCACATGAACAAGTTATGCCATTGGTCCTTGTCAGTAGCTGATTTTCAGCAGACTTGGAGTCAAGGCATAGAGGGCATGCATTCTTTGGAGAAATAGGACTCTTATAGAGTGTGTATGTGGCCCGTTATAAATAGCCAAAGCTATGCGATGATGTGCAACATGATCTCTTTAAGACATGAGTGTAGTCATTTTTTTCCAAGACAATTGCCTTCTTGCTTGGGGCTTATATGAGAATAGCCAATAGTCCTTGGTCAATAATGTCAACGGGGTCATGAAGACCTTTACTGTGTATTTTTCTCTTTGACCTTTTTGTTCTTTTTCTTTTTGTTTTGTTTTTATTATTTTCTTTTTTCTCTTTGGTATTTTTGAAAGAGCTTGCTTTCACTGCTATGCTCGTGTTTGAGTGCTTGCATTTTGTATCATGAATCATGTACTGTGTTTTGCATTTGCACTGCTTAGAGAATCATAGTGTGCAACAGTGTATTAAGAGCTTTGAGGTGAACAACGTATTTTGAGGGATGTAATTGAGTAGGATAAGGGGGAATGATGGGGAAATAAGGAATGCATCGGGAGTCGGGAATGTACTTATGAACAGATTGATTAACCCAGTTACGTGCGTCAGGAAGAATGTGATGCCTTGTCATTGTGATGAAGTGCATCTATGCATAAAAACTTTAGTAGTATCATCCTGCAAACACAACTCCAAGAAGACAAAAAAAACACAAATGAATTGGTTAACTAAGCACTTTAAGAAAAGAGATGGAGCCACCAAGTGTAATTTTCAGAGCAGACAGAATCATGAATAGCATCAGCTTCATTAGGGTCCATGAGACAAATTATGCAGTAAGTCTTTGTGGAACATGAACATGAACAGCCAATCACAGCAACACATCTTTTCAATTTTTTCCTGGTCATCGATGATGTCACTAGTTTATAGTCTTAGCAGAATGTTGCAGGTTAGTTTCATGTCATAACCCTTTGGATGGTGCCAATTTAGTGTCATAGTAGATGGTGCATTGCTAGTTTATAGTCATGGTGGACTGTAAAGAGGAAAACCATTTTATAGTCTTAGCAGACTCTTGATGCTAGTTTTACATCATGGTAGATAGATGTGGTAGTTTAGTGTCATACCGGACAGAGCTCTATGGTGTCGGTTTACTATCATGATGTCAGGAAATTCTATGGTATCTTTTTTAAGTCATGATGCCAAGACTTTTTGTGGTATCAGTTTTAAGTCATGATGCCATGACTTGGTGCTCACCTTGCTTATGTAAGGTGTGATGTTGCATGCATGGTCATGCTGTGTTTCTGCAAGATCCTGCAAAGATCAACTAGGAAGAAAACAAAATCAAGCGACACCTATCGTAGATAGAGCTAAAATGTATGAATGAAAGAAAAGTAATGCAAAAAGTGATCGTTTTAAGCCGTTCCAAGTTGTATGCTAGTTTAAGGCCTTTTCAGGCCATGTGTTTTTATAGTTTTATGTTTTTATGTTTGATGTTTTCAAATGCAATTTGTAAACTAAGTTGATGAATGTGTAAACAAATCAAAATGCATGATCTAAGTGAGCAGGAAAAATGTAAACACATAGGCTAGTGCAATGAAAACAAAAGTCAAAAATGCATGTCAAAGGGGTAGGCAGGCACCCGCATTTTTGGCCAAGGAAACATCTTGGTCATGTAATTGCTTCCTAACTAGGCATGGATTAGGAAGCATGTAAGGTTTAGGATCCTCTGGGGGGATTTCAGCTTCAACCACTCGTTCAAGTGTATTAGCGTTAAGTGTTGCATTGGTTACCATAGGTGTACCACCAAGAAACTCTTCTTTCTAAAACTTGCACCATGTCTATGTTGTGGATAGTCAAAGAGGAAGTTTCATCACCATGGATGATAACTTGACCACCTTCGTATGGAAGGTGGATTTCCTGGTGGATGGGAGAGGAGATGGCTCTTAGTTGGGCTAGCCAAGGCTTGCCTAGAATCATGTTGAAACCTGGCATCTCCTCTATGAAAGTGAAATCTATGTTAGTGGGAAATTGCTCTCCTACTATAGGAATGGAGGCCAAGACCTGGGCAAATGCTTGGTAGTGAGCAGGTGAGGTTGTGACCAAGTCATACAAGCTGAACATTGTGTTCTTTTTCTTGAGCATTTGTTTCACCTAGGTTAGTGAAGCTACGAAGTCCTTGTCATTAGTCTTTGTGTTGGCCTTGACTTCCTACATGTGGTTTGAGAGACAGAGATCTCAAGAGGGGGACTTGGGCTTGGTTTTCTTGGGGGTAGGGGCCCCAATGCTCGGTTGTTGTTTGTTGGTTGTGGCCTTTGCTTTGGGCATGGGGATTACGAGGTGCTCATTTGTCATCTTGTGTTTCCATTCGGTGGACTTACCTGGGTTGCTAGTGGGGTCAACTCTTGGATGAGAAGGGATTGAGATGTTGTCCACTATCGGGTTTTGGGTAGGTGAGGGGCCATCACGTTGTGGCACTCTTATGACAAAAGGTTGCTTAGCAGTTTTTGTTGTTGTGTCCTGTGAGTTTAATGTCTTAGCAAACGTGTCATGCTAGTTTAACGTCTTAGCAAAAGAACATTGTGGAGCCTTGACCACAAAGGGTGTTGTGGGTCCCTAGGGTGGCACCTTGATAACAAAGGGGGGCCTCTTGTTTGTGGAGGCTGAGGGAATCCTTGCCTTGCTAGGAGGCACACTAATCACGAAAGGTTGTTGCATAGGTTTGGGCTTTTCAGCTATGCTAATTGAGTTTATGACATAGGATTCATTGTCTATGTTGGGTTGACTTGTCATCTCAATGATTAGTTGGCCTTGTTCTTTCATTTTCTATAGGTCATCTTGCAAAGAAAGATAGTTGTTTGTACTATGACTAGCCATTTGATGGTAATGGTAATATTGGTCTAGTTTAAAATGTTGTGGCACCGGGGGCTCATTTGGTACTACTAAGGTAGGGTTCCTTAGTAGTTCATAGTACCTATCATGTTTTTGACAGGTAATCTCTGACACATGTTTGTGTTGGATTTTCTTGGCTTTCAAGAGTTGCTCCATGGAGAGAGGTGTATACTTTGAGTGGTCCTCGCACTGAAAGTTAGCCCTTGGGGTGACCCCTACCGATGTAGACAAGTTGGATCCAAAGTTGGCTGCTTTGTAAGCTGGGGCTTTGGGTTGCTTTGCTATTGGGCCCCAATTGGTTTCTTTTGTGCTTGCGGCCACCATTTCTACTGTTGTGTTTTGCTTACAAGTGTGTTGATTTTTGTAGGCCACATAAACTAGGTCATTGCTTGATTATGGAAACTCTTCTATGTTTTTGATTTGTGCGAATGCTTGGCTCAAAGTACAAGTGCTCATATAATAGATTTTTAACTTAATGAAGTCATTTACTATAGCCTTAAAAATGGTGAGCAAGTATGTCTTAGGTATGGGCTTGTGGAGTTTATTTAGGGCTATGCTCCACCTTTGGATGAATTTTTGTACCAGCTCTAGTGGTGCCTATTTAATCTAGATCAAGCTATCCAGCGTGGCTTCAAGCTTTAGATTATACTTAAAATGGGTGATGAACTAATGTACTAAGTCCTCCAGAGAGGATATGGAGTTGCAGGGTAAGGCTTGATACCAGTCCAAGGCTTTTCCCGTTAAGGACATAGCAAATACACGTAGAATCACATGAGGTCAAGCCTGAAAGAGGAGACTTTCTAGTTGAAATATCACTAGGTGGGCATTCAGATCTCCCTCTCCATTGTACTTGGTTAGTTGAGGTAGTGGGATTTCCTTTGGCAAGGTTAATGGTGGAATTGAGGTGTGGATTGGGTCATCTTGATAGAAGTCCAGTACCTTGACTTTCTTAGTATTTGTAGTTTTAAGGTGCTTCACCTCTTCAACTAACATGTGCATCATTTGCTTCGTGTCTACCCACTCTTGGGTGTAGGCAGACCGACCGGTTGAATGGATTACAATTGAGAGTAGTTTGGTTGTTCTATCGTTTTTGAAAAGGGAGTCTATTGGATTATCGGATGTTATTGTCGTGGATCAACATTTAGAGATGGGATTACATGGTGTGGTATGCTATAGTAAGTTCGTTGGTATTGTTGAATGGCTGGTGGAACCCACTACCCAGCCATAGGTTGTTAGGTGATCCCTTGAACGTGTTGTGCTGAAGTAGTCAAAGGTGCCCCATGGGTTTGTACTTGTGGTATGTAATGGATGGATGTGGAAGTTGGTACTTCTTGCCAAGAAGCTAGTCTTTGCATGTATGCGGATGAAGGAGGAAGCATGGTTACCTGCAGGAAAGGTTGGAATAATGGGTTTGTATAGGCATGAGGACTGATATTATGGTATGGATCCCCATGCTCAGATTGGATAGCAAAGTCATCTTCCTTGTCTCCACCCTAAGGCTCTATTGGGGGTAGCTATAAGGCTTAACTCCTTTCCATGAGAAGTTGAGATATGAGTCAATGATTGGGCTCAGAAAGAGGGATTATTTTAAAGGCTGAGGGAATGAACTCATGACCTCCCTTGTAGATGAGCTCATAGTTTCGCTTTGCCTCTCTTTCCATGCGATCGATAGGCAAGTTGGCTTGGATCTTGACACAGATGAAGTTATACTATTCAGGTGTGAGGATGTGGGAATATTCCATGACAATGTGTACAGGCTAATGGTGTGCATCATGACTAACCTACAGCGTGTGCAGTGTGACTGTGCAGTGAGTGCAACGTGACTAACCTACAGTGTGTGCAGCATGACTAGCCTGAAGTGTGTGTAACCTGAAATGTGACTAACTCATAGCATGTGTGTCAGTGTGTGTAACCTCAGCATGAGTGGTTGGGCTAGCATGTGTGAACTCAGTGTGAATGTCTGGGGCAGCATGAGCTAGCTCAACATGCACAAGCTAATTTGAGTTTCAATGTTTGGCAGCGTTAGTAAGTCAAGTTGGGTGACAATTTGGGTTTTAGTTTTAGTACTCTATTTTCTACAACATTTTGAACCATAGCGTGACTAAATTTTCGACAAGATGATAAACAAGGTCAGCCCTCCTTCTAGCACCAATTTACTATACTGACCTAAATCGTTGGTGTAAGGCTAGAAGGGAAAACAAACATTGAAAGATCATCGAGCAGACACAGCTAACCCTGCCTTCGCTTGAGGGCAAGCTGGAAAAGGAAAAGTGCCTTGGATGGTCTACATGCAAATCAACTAAGG
This sequence comes from Gnetum montanum, assembly GCA_015680685.1. Classification (NCBI taxonomy): domain Eukaryota; kingdom Viridiplantae; phylum Streptophyta; class Gnetopsida; order Gnetales; family Gnetaceae; genus Gnetum; species Gnetum montanum. Next base: position 497,688 of record MNCI01000920.1, read on the forward strand.
ACTTCCCCAAGTGTAAACTATGTCTTGCGCTGGGGTTATCATAACTAATATTTTAAAACATAAATAGTGCGCAGCAAATGTAAACAGAAATGTATGTTGGTATTGTAAACAGAATGTAAACTAAACATAAAAATAGAACAAAAAATAAAATGGTTGGCAAAATAAATTGTATTATATTGCTTAGAAAAGATGTGCACTAGTCAAAGCATAGCTGCATGTGTGGATGGCAGGTCAAGCACCAAGCCTCGGGGTGATGTGATGTGATGTGTTTCGAAAGTGCTTGGATGCTAGGAGTCAAAGTGTGCTGAGCATCCAAGGATTTCTACTCTAAGTTTCCTAAGTTGTCTAACTCCAAAATTGTTGACCTCGTTTATGTGAATTAACAAGGTATTTATAGGATTGGGCCAAGATCAGGTGCAGAATTCATGAATGGAATCAATGGCTGGGAGATGAAAGGAAAATGGATCTAGTGACACATGTTCGATGGGTAGCTGTGTGTGAGTTGGACATGTGTGGGAAAGCTACGTTCTTGACCAGGTTCATCATATCTTACAACATGTGGCTTACTCAAGCCCATGGAAGCACATACAATTTGGACTGTGAGGGCTCAACAAGCCCACAAATGAAGATTTATAATGAAATGATAATGTACAATAAGAGAAAGTGACTCTACCTCGCTTGAAACTTCTGGATCTTTGAATCAATGCTGTAGGATGTCGATTTGAGTGGTTCTATGGCTATTTGAGGTGTTTTCACCTAACAAGAACTTCCATCGCAAGGTGACTTTATCATAGCATGACCTCAGCATACACATGCTACACTCACACTGCAACGTGTCCCCAACATGACCTTAGTGTGAGTGACTTGAAAGTGATGCATTTCACTATAGATTTTTATTTTCGAAGCTTGATTCTTGAGTGTAACTACTACCTATATATGTTTGACCCTAAGAGTAACTTGAAATATGGAATATGAGCTTGAATGTGTTTGGTTTGGAGCTATTTCTGGGTAGGTCATGCTGGAGTCATGTTGCAGTGTGAGCACAACGTGACTTGTAGTGTGACCTATAAACACCCATGAAAACTTGTAATTTTGAGCTAAAATCTGGCATTCTAAAGGCTGGGATCAGTGGTCGTTGACTATGAACTCTGGGGATGACTTGCACCTTGGGAGTCGAGTCATTTTGATTCAGATTGAAGGCTCCTAGAGTTGGTCACATTGGACTCATGCTATAGAATGACCACAATGTGTGTGTTCAAGGTAGCGTGAGTGTGAAAAATATGTCAATTTCTAGCGTGAGTTGCCCGGGGCAAGCCAACGTGAGTGATCAAGGAAAGCCAGCATGAGTTGCATGCCTTAGTCAAATTTTTACCTTTTGGATGCTTGGAAGGGCTTAAGTCATTCTCATTTCAAAGTGTTAGGCCAAAATTAGTGGTGTTTCATTGGCTCCTCTTTGTTAATGTCTAGAGGAATCCACCCGAGAGGCATCGACAAAGAAGTGCAAAAATGCCATGAACAACCAAGTACCAAGCATTATCCATCAACCCTTGGCTAAATGTCATCACACCATATTCAAAAGTACATGGGATCAGGGGAACGAAATTTCAAGATGCAAGGGGATATGATTGTATCTAGGGAAATCAAGGGTGTATCAAGGGATATCATTGTTATTGGAATTGTGAGATAGGAATTCCCTCACATGAACAAGCTATGCCATTGGTCCTTCTCAGTAGCTGATTTTCAGCAGACTTGGAGTCAAGGCATAGAGAGCATGCGTTCTTTGGAGAAATGGGACTCTTATAGAGTGTGTACGGGGCCTGTTGTAAATAGCTAAATCCACGCGATGATGTGCAACATGGTCTCTTTTAGACATGAGTGTAGTCATTTTTTCCAAGACAATTTCCTTCTCGATTAGGGCTTATATGAGAATAGTCAATAGTCCTTGGTCAATAATGTCAACGGGGTCATGAAGACCTTTTCCGTGTATTTTTCTCTTTGATGTTTTTGTTCTTCTTCTTTTTGTTTTATTTTTGTTGTTTTCCTTTTTCTTTTCTTATTTTTCCTTTTCTCTTTTGTCTTTTTGAAAGAGCTTACTTTTAGTGTTGTGCTCGTGTTTGAGTGCTTGCATTTTGTATCATGCATAGTGTACTTTGTTTTGCATTGCCACTGCTTAGAGAATCACAGTGTGCAACAATGTATTAAGAGCTTTGAGGTGAACAATGTATTTTAAGGGATGTAATTGAATAGGATAAGGGGGCATGATGGGGAAATATGGAATGCATCGGGAGTCGGGAATGTACTTATGAATGGATTGATTAATCCAGTTACATGCATTAAGAAGAATGTGATACATTGTCATCATGATGAAGTGCATTTGTGCACAAACACCTTAGGAGTGTCATCCTACAAACAAAACTCTAAGAAGATAAGAAAAACACAAATGAATTGGTTAACTAAGCACTTTAAGCAAAGAGATGGAGCCACCGTGTGCAATTTTCAAAGCAAATAGAATCATGAATAGCATCAGCTTCATTAGGGTCCATGAGATAAATTATGCAGCAAGTCTTTGTGGAACATGAACATGAACAGCCAATCACAAAAACACATCTTTTTAAGTTTTTCCTGGTCATCGATGATGTCACAAGTTTATTGTCTTATCGGACTATTGTGGGTTAGTTTCATGTCATAACCCTTTGGATGGTGCCAGTTTAGTGTCTTAGCAGATGGTGCATTGCTAGTTTATAGTCGTGGTGGACTGTAAAGAGGTAAACTAGTTTATAGTCTTAGGGGACTCTGGATGCTAGTTTTACATCATGGTAGATAGATGTGGTAGTTTAGCATCATACCAGATAGAGCTCTATGGTGTCGGTTTATTATCATGATACTAGGACATTCTGTGGTATCAATTTTAAGTCATGATGATAGGACTTTTCTATGGTATCAGTTTTAAGTCATGATGTCATGACTTGGTGCTTACCTTGCTTGTGTAAGGTGTGATGTTGCATGCATGGTCATGCTGTGTGTCTACAAGATCCTGCAAAGATCAACTAGAAAGAAAAAAAATCAAGTGACACTTTTTGTACATAGAGATAAAATGTATGATGAAAGAAAAGTAATGCAAAAAGTGATAGTTTTAGGTTGTTCTGGGCCGTATGCTAGTTTAAGGCCTTTTTGGGCCATGTGTTTTTGTAGTTTTAGATTTTTATGTTTGATGTTTTCAAATGCAATGTCTAAACTAAGTTGACGAATGTGTAAACAAAGAAAAATGCATGATCTAAGTGAGTAGGAAAAATGTAAATGCATAGGCTAGTGCAATGAAAATAAAAGTCAAAAATTCATGTCAAAGGGGTAGGCAGGCACCCGCATTTTTGACCAAGTGAAGGTCTTGGTCATGTAGTTGCTTCCTAACCAGGCATGGATTAGGGAGCATGCAAGGTTTAGGATCCTCTAGGGGGTTGTCGACTTCAACCACTTGTTCAAGTGTGTTAGCCTTCAGTGTTGCATTGGTTATCGTAGGTGTACCACCAAGAAACTCTTCTTTGTAAAACTTGTGCCATGTCTATGTCATGGATAGTCAAAGAGGAAGCGTCATCACCATGGATGATAAATTGACCACCTTCGTATGGAAGGTGGATTTCTTGGTGGATGGGAGAGGAGATGGCTCTTAGTTGGGATAGCCAAGGCTTGCCTAGAATCATGTTGAAACCT
>MNCI01000920.1:509818-531435 GCA_015680685.1 Gnetum montanum
GGCTTGCCAGCTATGCTAATTGAGTTTATGACATATGACTCATCATCTGTGTTGGGTTGACTTGCCATGTCAATCATTAGTTGGCCTTGTTCTATCATTTTCTGTAGGTCATCTTCCAAATAACGATAATCGTCTACACTATGACCAACCATTTGATGGTAATGGCAGTATTGGTCCAGTTTAAAATGTTGTGGCATCCGGGGCTCATTTGGTACTACTAATGTAGGGTTCCTTAGTAGTTCGCAATACCTATCATGTTTTTGGTGGGTAATCTTTGACATGTGTTTGTGTTGGATTTTCCTAGCTTTCAGGAGTTGCTCCAATAGTTGAGAGGGTTGCATCAGTAGTGGTGTATACTTTGAGCAGTCCTTGTGTTGAAAGTTGGACCTTGGGGTGGGCCCTACCAATGTAGGTGAGTTGGTGCCAAATTTTGTGGCTTTGTAAGCTAGGGCTTTAGGTTTCTTAGCTTTTGGGCCCCAATTGGTTGCTTTCATGCCTGTAGCCACCATTGCTACTATTGTGTTTTGCTTGTAAGTGTGTTGATTTTTGTAGGCCACATAAGCTGGGTCATTGCTTGATTGTGCCGCCTCTTCTATGTTTCTGATTTGTGCAAATTCTTGGCTCAAAGTATGAGTGCTTAGATAATAGAGTTTTGACTTAACGAAGTCATTTACTACGGCCTTAAAAATGGTGAGCAAGTATGTCTCAAGTATGGGCTTGTGGAGTTCATTTAGGGCTATGCTCCATCTTTGGATGAATTTTTGTACTGGCTCTAGCAATGCCTGTTTAATCTGGATCAAGCTATCTAGCGTGGCTTTAGGCTTTAGATTATACTTAAAACAGGTAACAAACTGATGTAACAAATCCTCCAGAGAGGATATGGAGTTGCGAGGTAAGGCTCGATACTAGTCCAAAGCTTTCCCACTAAGGACATAACAAATACACGTAGAATTGCATGAGGCCAGGCCTAAAGTAGGAGACATTCTAGTCAAAATGTTAGTAGGTGGGCATTTGGATCTCCCTCTCCATTGTACTTGGTTAGTTGAGGTAGTGGGATTTCCTTTGGCAAGGTTAATGGTGGAACTAAGGGGTGGATTGGGTCATCTTGATAGAAGTTCAGTACCTTGACTTCCTCAATGTTTGTGGTTTTAAGGTGCTTTACCTCTTCAACTAACATGTGCATCATTTACTTCAAGTCTGCCCACTCTTGGATGTTAGGTAGACCGAGCGGTTGAATGGATTACGGTTGATAGTATTTTGGTTGTTGTACCATTTTTGGAAAGGAAGTCTGTTGGATTTTTGGATGTTGTTGTGTTGGAGCAACATTTAGAGATGGGATCACAAGGTGTGGTATGCTGTAGTAAGTTGGTTGGTGTTGTTGAATGGCTGGTGGAACCCATTGCCCAGCCCTAGGTTATGAGGTGATCCCTTGAACATGTTGTGCTGAAGTAGTTAGAGGTTCCCCATGTGTTTGTACTTGTGGTATGTAATGGATAGAAGTGGAAGCTGGTAATTCTTGTCGAGAAGCTAGTCTTTGCATTTATGTGGATTAAGGAGGAAGCATGGTTTCCTCCAAGAAATGTTGGAATAATGGATTTGTATAGGCATGAGGACTGACGGTATGGTACAAATCCCCATGCTAAGATTGGGTAGCAAAGTCATCTTCCTCATCTCCACCTTGAGGCTCTATTGGGGGTAGCTATAAGGCTTGACTGCTTACCATGAGAATTTGAGATATGAGTCGATGATGGGGCTCAGAAAGAGGGATTATGTCAAAGGCTAAGGGAATGAAGTCATGAACTCCCTTGTAGATGAACTCATAGTTTCTCTTTACCTCTCTTTCCATGCAATCGATAGGCAAGTTGGCTTCGATCTTGACATAGATGAAGTTATACTGTTCAGGTGTGAGGATGTGGGAAGATTCCATGACATCATGTACAAGCTAACAGTGTGCAGCATGACTAACCTACAGCGTGTGTAGCATGACTATGCAGCATGTGTAGCATGACTAACTTGCAGTGTGTGTAGTGTGACTACAGCATGTGCATGGTTACTATCCTGCAACGTGTACAACGTGGCTAGCTTGCAACATGTGTAATGTGAAACATGAATAACTCACAGTGTGTGTGTTAGCATGAGTAACCTTAGTGTGAGTGGTTGGGCCAGTGTGTGTGACCTCAGCATGAGTGTCTGGAGTAGCGTGAGCTAGCTCAACATGCACAAGTTGATTCGAGTTTCAATGTTTGGTAGCGTTAGTAAGTCAAGCTGGGCGACAAGTTGGGTTTAAGTTTCAGTACTCAATTTTTTGCAACGTTTTGAACCATAGCATGACTAATGTTTCAACAAGATGATAAACAAGGTCAGCCCTCCTTCTAGTGTCAATTTATGGTACTGACCTAAATCATCGGTGTAAGGCTGGAAGGGAAAAAAAACACAAAAAGATCATCGGGCAAACACAGCTGACCCTGCCTTCGCTTGAGGGAAAGCTGGAAAAGGAAACAAACATAGAGTGGCTTGGATGGTCTACACGCAAATCAACCAAGGACTTCCCCAAGTGTAAACTATGGCTTGCATTGGGGTTATCATAACTAATATTTTAAAATGTAAACAATGTGCATGAAATGTAAACAAAAACGTATGCTAGTATTGTAAACTAAATGTAAAAATAGAACAAACAATAAAATGGCTGGAAAAATGAACTATATTATATTGCTTAGAAAAGATGTGCACCAGTCAAAGTGTAGCTACACGTGTGGATGGCAAGTCAAGCACCAAGCCTCGGGGTGATGTGATGTGATGTGTTTCGGAAGTGCTTGGATGCTAGGAGTCAAAGTATGTCGAGTGCCCAAGGATTGCTAATCTAAGTTTCCTAAGTTGTCCAACTCCAAAATTGCCAACCTCATTTATGTGAATTGACAAGGTATTTATAGGATTGCACCGGGCTCAGGTGCAGAATTCATGAATGGAATCAATGACTGGGAGATGAAAAGAAAATGGATCTAGTGACATGTGTCCGATAGGTAGTTGTGAATGAGTTGGACATGTGTGGGAAAGCTACATTCTTGACCAATTTCATCGTATGTTACAACGTGTGGCTTACTCAAGCCCATGGAAGCACATACAATTTGGACTGTGAGGGCTTCGCAAGCCCACAAATGAAGATTTACAATGAAATGATAATGTACAATAAGAGAAATTGACTCTGGCTTGCTTGAAACTTTTGGATCATTGAATTGATGCTACAGGATGTCGATTTGAGCAATCCTGTGGTTGTTTGAGGTGTTTTCACCTGATAAGAACTTCCATCGCAAGGTGACTTTGTCACAGCATGACCTCCGCGTGCGCATGTTACACTCATGCTACACTCATGTTGCAGCATGTCCCTAGCATGACCTCAGCGTGAGTGACTTGAAAGTGATGCATTTCACTATAGATTTTGACTTTTGAAGCCTAATTCTTGAGTGTAACTCCTGCCTTTCTATGTCTGACCCTGAGAGTGATCTGAAATCTAGAATTTGAGCTTGAATGTGTCTGGTTTGGAGCTATTTTTGGGTAGGTCACATTGGATTCACGCTACAGCATGACCCATAAACACCTGTGAAAACTTACAATTTTGAGCTGAAATCTGGCATTCTGAATGCTAGGACTGGTGGTCATTGAGTATGAACTCTTGGGATGACTTTCACCTTGGGAGTCGAGTCATTTTAACTTAGGTTGGAGTCTCCTAGAGTTGGTCACATTGGACTCACACTGCAGCATAACCACAGTGTGATCACAACATCTGTGTGAAAAATTTGCAAGCCAACGTGTGTGTTCAAGCCAACGTGAGTGTGAAACATGTGTTAATTTCTAGCGCGAGTTGCCCAGGATAAGCCAGCATGAGTGACCAAGGCAAACCAGCATGAGTTGCATGCCTTAGTCAAATTTTTACCTTCTGGATGCCTGAAAGGGCTTGAGTCATTCTCATTTCAAAGTGTTAGGCCAAAATTAGTGGTGTTTCACTCCCAAGTACATGGTAGCGCTAGGAACAGTTCTTTAAAGTTGACGAACTAGGCTACGAAGTATTTGCGTATGATGTCGAATGCTCGAATTGATGTCTGTACCTATTGGTAGTCATTCATCCGATGGGCATTCTCTGCAACTGCATGCTATCCTTCAAAATTCATGTAGAGAACCTCAAGTTCTGAGTTTGCTATTTCCAATTTCTACTTTGTCATTTTGTGCGCTTGGAACTCACCCTCATATAAAGAATACGAGGCGCTATGAGCATGGCTAGGTTTGCATAGCGAAGGTTGGTGAGCTCCATATACATTATCATTTCTTCAATCCGGAGCTCCTTAAGGTAGATTTTAACTTGATTGTATGCATTCAACCCATCAAAGATAGGTTTCTATACCTTGCCTCCTTCTTGGAGCTGCTGGAGTGCTTGGTTCAGTTTGGCCTTTGCAACTAGAATCTTCTTCTCATTTACTTCCTTTTGTAGTCCCACTTGGTCCCTATAATGATTCTTGGCTTTTACAAATTTTAGGGTCTCGTTCTTTCAAGCAACAACTTCAATAGTAGATTTCTGTTACAAGGCTTGAACCTCCTCCATGGAAAGGTTTCGGTTCTCAAAAGCCAACCTTCTCACATTGACACTCATATTTACCAGATCTTCCTGTTGTTGGTGAATAAAATTTTTCATGTGCTCGTTTTCAACACCAATATTACGTAGGCGATGGACCTCCGTGGTCAACTTGACATTCTCCTGGCGAACCTCTATCAAGTCCTTGTCTAAATGATATGTCTGAGCATCTGCTAAGGCCTTGTCAAAGATCACTGACTCTCGCTCATCCTCAACTATCTAAATTTTAACTTGAAGCTATTGAAAACCTTCATCTCTAGTAAGCTCATGGTTGAGAAGAGCTGGATAGGCAAGTTGGATTCTTAACTGGGTAACTTCTGTTGCCAAGCATTAACAAGTGGCTTGAGCAGTTTCAAGTTGCCCTTCCAAAACGAGGCTCTTCCCTCTTGCCAAAAGTAGCTTTGACTGGGTTGCAGTGATGTTATCTAGAAGGTCAAAGACATCTAGAAGCAGTTTCCCAGTTCCCACCAGTCAGTCCAATAGCTCTTCATGTTGTGCTACATCCATCCTGCTACATGAAGTTCTGGTGGATGCCTGTATATCTTGAAGCCCATGTACATCTAGTACAGGTGCCTCCAGTGCTTTCAGAGTTGTAGAAATGGTATTAGCAACCGCTTTGGCTATAATCTCCTATCCTAGGTGCTGCATCACTAGGACTGTCGACCCCTCACCATCTTCCAAGCGTACTGAGAAGGTAGTGGCATTCCTTGAAATTTTAGGGAATAGCTACTGAATTGACACTATTACCTCTCAAATGCTAGGATCTATTCTAATTGGCACTTGCATTCAGGTGGTAGAGAACATCAACCCTACTCTTTCAATCAAACTAACTGATCAAGCCACTTGCTCCAAGTGGCTCATTGTAGGGTGATAGACTAAAGGGTCTTCTCCTCCACTAGTCCTGCTAGATTGCTCTTGTTGGCTTAAGAGTGATTGTCAGATTTCACGGATGTGTTCTGCAAAGTTTGTGAATCCAACCTTGTTGTTTGTGCAGGTGATGAAGGTGGTTTCTGCTCTTCCTCAGTCTATGTAGTGGTAGGAGTTCTATCCTTCATCAGTTCATGCCATGAGGCAATCAGGGCATGCTAGATTGTATCATTGGCATACTATGCTATCCTTTCCTATTTAGGCAGGGGAAGGGGAGAGCTCGTCCTCCACGTTCGCTTTTGGTGAATCTCTTTTTAATCTCCAAGAATAATAACTGTGGAAGACTCATTGGAAACTTCCCACTTAGAGTGGGACATGCATGAGCAGGGAAGGTCATGATTTTGCTGGGTCTTACCATCAGATTTAGGTGGCAAGATGCAATCTTTGAATATACCCTCTACATGGTGGTTAGAGAGCCTAACTCATTGTAGTCTACCCCATAGCACCACCTAATCCACTCCCCTTTTACCTCAGGGTCTACTTATTTTGGAATCTCTAACACATCTGCTCCAGTCTCCAGCAACCCCAGATCTTGTGCTATTCCCTTTGAAGAGTAAGAGACATAGATGTCTTTGATCCTTACTCTGGACCCTGATTGCGAATTCGTCTAGAAGAGATAGGTCTTTCCTAGGTACCACTCACCACTGGTTGTGATGATTGGCCAAATCAGAGAGTTTTGTAGTTGAAGCCTCACATCTTTTGGTGCGTTCTCAAGAAATGGTCCAAATTTTAGCTCTTGTAGGCCCATCTATTACACTTCTCGTGGCTCGATAGCATGCAGGCATGCTTGGGTTAGGGTGACCTCAAGCCATGGTGCTATTCCCAGAGTTTCATCCCCTTGCGATTGCTTGTTGGGAATATCCTCTTCAGGAATCTAATGGATAGATTCCACATCAAGTCCTTCATGGAGGGGACCAGTTGCATGAGAGCCCTCCACGTGCTATAGTTGTTGCATGCCTCATCCTCTTTCCATTCATGGATTCTTGTCCCTTGGTTGGGATGGTCCTTCGCCCATTAGATGCCTTGGTTTTGGTGCCATTTGCAATCAAACTTAACCACCCATTAGACTATGCATAAGTAGCTCAAAATGGTCCTTATACACCTTCTCAGTTTGACTAAGTTATGTTGTTGGCACGAGCATTCCATTAAATTCCCCGAAGTGTTAATTCATGGGTAACAAGGGATGAGTTGGAGTTTAAATGGTTGTTTTCATTTCTTCCCTTAGAGGTGAAAAATCTTAATTAACTAACTAACTAATTAATTAATTAATTACACATAGGCTTCACCCCCTAGGACTGAGAGCATACCTCTATTTGCTTAAAAGGGCAAGGATTAGTTGATGCAGATGCACGATGGAATGTAGGTGCTTGGGAAGAAGTTGGGCAGAAAAAATTGGCAAAATCTCCTCCCAATTTGTTTGCAAAATGATGAAATTTGAAAGTGCAATGGGTGTATATATAGGGGTTGGGCACTACATCAACGGGGCTGTGTATACGTGGCTATGTATATGGGGCCCCGTATACGCAGGGGGTTGCACCCATTGACCAACCCAAAAAATGCTTGAAAAGATGAATTTAAAATGCCAAATTAGGGCAGCTGAAGAGCATGAGAGGTCCAGAACATAGCTGAGGAAAAAGGAAGGGAATTCAATTAAGAAAAAGAGCCAAAGGTAGGAAAATGTAGGGAGAAAGAACTCTGCGGTAGAGAAATCAAGCGATGGATAACAGGAAGCAAGCCACCAATAAACCAAGAGGATGGGAAACTAACAAACAACATCGAGAATATGCAATTAGATCTTCCCCATAACAGGTGATAGCCTTCATAGCCCTTGCATATCCCAAACACCAGGGTCCATGGGCCCTGAGGCTAAGGAATGGTGATCGCAAGTTAATACACCCATCCATGACAACCTATCGTAGCATGAGAAGTTTAAAGGAATCACGAAAAACAATCAAAACATAAGATCGGCAGTGAGGTGAGTCATGGAGAGAAATGGGCGAATAGAGAGGGGAATGATATTGGAATCCCAATTATCGATCACATGAAACCCCGTGTGAATTTGTGGTTAAGTGACCCAATAGGACCTTGTCCAAGTTCAGACCCAAAACCAGCCACATCCAGTGACATCGCAACAACATGTGAAGACTCATCCACCCCCCCAAGTGGTTAGGAATGCACCAGTAGAGAACTACCACTTGAACAGATGTGAGAGGAAGGAAGGGAAATGGGACCAAGTTAGAGGGGATGAAGGAAGTCCCATAACTACTGCTTATGGTCCGTGAGAGGTGGTCTAAGGGGTGTGCTCTGAATTCCCACATGGTGAATATTTTATTCTTATGTATGTTTTTATTTTGTGCAAACCATACCAAGAAAAGACCCATGCTTGTGTGCATGCATTCAACCAAGGGATGTGCTTTGAATCCTCATGTTTTTTTTTAGAGTTTTTGATGAGGACCACACCATGCAAGGTCAAACTGCCAAGGAGCTTCCTTGTAGAGAACGACTTGGAGTGGAAAGAAATCCATAAGGATACTCTTACTACCTAGAGGGTAGAAGAGGATGAAGAATGTTGCATTCCCCTTGAAGTCACACCTAATTCAAACCATTGATTCATCCCTGAGTCTAGGAACTACACAAGTCACACATTAATTCTAATGTCTTTAAGTGAACGGGGGTTGCATGTTTCCAAAACTAGGAAAACCATGGATTGGATGAATGGGTGGGTGATGTGGACTCAATTCCAATATTATGAGGTGAAAGTAAATGCAAAAACAAAGAAAAACCATGCAAGAACAGGATTGAGGTAAAATAAGTGGCTATTTTTAGTGACCCATCACAACGAAAATCATCCACACTATACCTGATGATAATAAGATGGCTTATTAGTGATTGATTGGAAATGAAACACACACATACTTACCAATAAAAAACAACAAAGAAATGGAAAAATAATTAAAGAAAGGAAAAAATTAACAAAAATTGACAAATGTATGAATGATGTTGAAAAACAAAAAAGTGTAAAACAAAAAATTCCAAAAATAGTGAGAAGCGTAGTGGAATGGATTAGCATGGAAGATAGTCTCCCCCACAACTGGGCAGAAAGGAGGAGACATGAAAGATGCAATGAGGTTTTCCTAGTGATGATGAGGTGGTATCACTAGTTAAGTGGAGCTTATGGAAATTTTTTAGTTGCTGCCAGTTGACCAACTGTGTCTATGTGTGGTCCTAAGGTTTATGGATGAGCAAGGCCTTGGATGGAAAGGTTTCAGAGACAATGTAAGGTCCCTCTCACAGTGTTTCAAGCTTGGTTGGTTGTGATACATGTGTGGGGTTCCAATACAACACCTTGTCTCCACATCTAAATGTGACCTTCAAAATCCTAGGATCATGATATTTTTTATTGTAGGCCTTGTGGATCTCATTTGAAGATAGGGACACTAATCAATTCTCATCTAGCACACTTAGGTTGATAAGTAGTTCATGTTGTGCTAGCAGTAGGTCAAGACCTAAGTCATTGGCTATGGATAGTGTCTAGAGTTCTACCTAGATTGAAAGTTTTGGTAACTTTCCATACACTAACTCATAGGAAGAGTACCCTACAAGAAGTTTCCAAGTGGAGTGATAGGCCTAGAGGGCATCATTAAGTTTGGTGCTCCAATCCCTCCTATATTTGGCAATGGTTCAAGTGAGGATCTTAGTGATCTCCCTATTGGTGACCTCAGCTTGCCCATTGGCTTGGGGGTGATAGGGTGTTGTGAATTTATGGGTGACCCCCAAGTGTTGCATGATTTTTTGAAAGGTGACACCTGTGAAATGAGTCCCATTATCTAAAATGAGTGCACATGGCACTCCAAACCTGTTAAAAATTTGCTACTAGACAAATTGCATGATGGTGTTTGAAAAACAGTCGATGATAGCAGCTACCTTTGCCCACTTCGTGCAATAGTCCACAGCTACGATGATGTACTTCTTTCTATTGGATAGGGGCGTGATGGGCCCTATGAAGTCGATGCCCCAAATGTCAAAGAGCTTTAGTGGTTGGATCCACTGTTGAGGTCTCTCCATCCATGCAGTCATACAGGAGTGGATGAACCATTGTGCATCCCTAAAAATTATGGGCCGGTAATATCCTGCAAGCAAGATCTTAATGGTTATGTGGTGTCCAGCATAGTGGCCCTCACAAGGACCCTCATGAGCATCTTGGAGGATGTGCAGTGTATCATCATCAGGGACATACCATTGGACTAGGCCATCTATGCACACCTTATAAAGGTGGCCATTGATTTCCATGAAGTGCTTAGCCTTATGAAGAAATTTTTGTTTTTGTAGATGGTCCCACTTCTTGGGCAACTCCTGAGTTGTGAGGTAGGTGAGGATGTGACTGAACCATGATGATGCTTTGGGCACCTACAAATCGACTGCTCTTGTAAAGAGAAGTTCGTATGGAAATTGGTCAGAAAGGGGCTTCTCCTCTTCTACATCATCCCATCGCAACTGAGACAAGTGGTCAACAACCACATTCTCGGTTCCCTTCTGATCTACCATGGTGAGGTCAAATTCCTAAAGAATCACCAGCCATCGAATGATGTGGGGGATCATCGTTGGTTTGTTCATCAAGAACCAGATAGCACTATGGTCAGTATGCATGAACACCTTGTATTCGAGCACATAGTGTCAGAATTTCTCCAAGGCAAATACCACGGCCATCAACTCCTTTTCAATGGTGGTGTAGTTAATCTAAGCATCCACAATGCTATGGATTGCACAATGGATATAGTATAGATGTTTTTTATCATCACACTATGTAAGCACAGATCCCAAGGCATAGTTTGATGCATTCGTTATAATGTGGAAGGGCCTTGATCAATCAGGTGCCCATAGAACTGGAGTTTCTACGAGTTTCTACTTAAGCGCTTGGAATGTAGATTCACATTCCTTGGTCTAGATGAATGGAGCATCTTTCTTTGTGAGTTCTACCAACAGCTTGGTGATCTTCAAGAAATTTTCAATAAATTGCTGGTAGTAACCATTGTGACCAAGGAATGACTGAACATATTTTACAATGCTTGGTTGTCAAGTGATTCCTTGGATGACCCTGATCTTTTCAGGATCCACACTAATCCTTGTCTATGAGATATGATGCCCCAACATAATGCCTTCTTGGACCATCAAGTGGCTTTTCTACCAATTGAGCCATAGATTAGTGTCTACACACCACTTCATAACTTTCTCAAGGTGGTCCAAGGCTTGCTCGAATTTGACTCCATAGGTAGAGAATTCATCCATGAAGACTTCTACCTCATTTCCAATTTATTGCTAGAAGATGCTGAGGACAAGGCGTTGGAAAGTGGTAGGCACATTACATAGGCCAAAAGGCATCTTCTTGTATGCGAAAGTCCCCCATGGACTTGTGAAAGTTGTTTTGGCTTGGTCTTCTGATGCAATTTGGATTTGGTTATAGCCACTATAACCATCCAAAAAGCTGTAATAACAGTGCCCTTCAATGATGTCCAACAATTATTCCACAAATGGGAGTAGGAAGTGATCCTTGAAGGTAGCCATGTTGAGCAATTGGAAATCTATACAGATCCTCCATTTGCCACCCTTCTTCGGCATAATAATGAGTCAGTTGACCCATTCTCTATCGGTGATGGAATAGATGAACCACGCTTTGAGAAACTTCTCGATTTCATCTCTGATGACTTACTTCAATTTGGGGTTCAACTAAATTTGTGGTTGTTGTCGTGGCTTCATGGAAGGGTCAAGATAGATCCGATGTTGGTAGACCCTAGGATCAACTTTGATCAACTCAAGATATGACCATGCAAACACAACATCCCATTTTTTTACCATTTTTAGCAACTTTTTCTTCTATTCAGAAGAAATGGTGGCATTGATAATTACTAGCTTCCCATTTTGCAAAAATGCATATTCTAAGTGGGCCAGTAGGGACTTGAGCTCCAAGGGCTCTTGTTTGAAGTTTTCATGGATTTGCATCTTTCCCCAATCATCATGGTCATCAATAGTGGAGACTTGTTGATGAACCTCTTCCATTTCCTCCATGCTTTCTACATAGGCTCCTACAAGCCCCTCAGATGGTTCCATGCACAATGTGCTGCTAGTAGGATTAGTTGTCAGCCACTGGGTACCTTTTTGAGTTGTGGCTGCTATGTACAGGCACTGTTGAACTGGTGATTCTTCAGTACACCTACTACATGCTCAAATGGATGTCTGCTTGGTAGACCATAACTACTGCACATAGTTGCACCTTGAGTCACTATACACGATGCATGTAACGTGCTTCTTCTTGATCTTTCCAAAAGGATTTTTCTTTGAAATTTCAAGGGAAAAATCTCAGAGTCCTAATCTTGCATCCACCGTGCTCAGCCAAGCTCTTCCCATTATGATAGGAAAGTTATCCTTGCAATTCTCCACACAGATGATAAGGAAATCGATAGGATAGGACCACCCACACATGGTGGTCACAATATCCTCCACTAATCCCAAATAAATGGTGTTGGACTGGTTTGCTAGCTCGAGCCAAATGTTGTTCTTCTTTAACGGGGGAAGGTTCCAATTCTTGTACATGTCATGTGAGATCAAATTGACTCCTGACCCTGAATCCAGAAGAGCTTTACAGGGCTCATTCCCTGCCACTTGAAGATAGTTGAGGGGACTTCACAGATTAATCAATTTCTGGAAAAGATGTCCTACCTTTATCCAGTTGGTCACTGCATGAGTGAGCATGACCGTTTGTATGTTAGAGGGTGTTTGGTTTGAGGACTACTCGAGCGGTGGAATGGTGCAGGTGGTTTGAAATTCAGAGGCACTAGCCACAGGCATATATGAGGGTATGTTTAGATTTCTTGGCTAAAAAAAGGGTTATTTTCATGGTTTGGGTTCCAATCAACTAGGCTAAGGTGCCGATTGTAGGTTGACAACCCTCGTAGCATTTTGTTGCTGTGGCTATGGTGGGATCTTCCCTTGCATAGGTGGAGTAGGTGGTAGCTAAGTGGGATGTTGTGGAGAAGGAGTGGTAGGATAAGGTGACAGAGGATAGTAAAGATGTGGGCTATCCCCCCAAGGTGATGGAGATTATGATCAGAAATATTCGGGGGGATGGTAATAACATTGAAATGTGTCATGGTTGGAAGAGTCCCATGGAGAGACTAGTTACTGAACGTAGTACCCATATGGATCCTGCTGTCGGTAAGGGTACTGCTACCTTAGAGGTGGCATTCCCCATGCTTGTGGTTGCTACCACTACTGGAAGTGTTCATAAGTCTGCGATGGAACTCCACTTGGATAGTACCCTTGCTATTGGTGGAATTGCCTTGGGTTGCCTTGTGGGTAAGGAAACCTTCGGGGTGTTTGCCTCCTTGCTAAGTGAGGATTCAACGCGTATATCCCAGACTCTTGAAGATGTGACACCACAGGACAACAACCCTTAGGATGTTCATATTGGCATATGCCACATTCATTGTCTTCCTCCATACCAGAGTCTATAATCTGTTCTGCTACAACAACTTTTTCCTTACCCTTCTGATGCGCACGTTTAGCTTCCTTATTCCTATGTCGATCATGATCCTTTCCCTGCTCTCTTGACTCTTCTGCAATTTTTAGCATACTTTGGAATTTTTCATCTAGAGAGTCCCAAATTTTATCAACATTTTTCGATATTTTAGATGCAAAATTCTATAAGGATAAGGTTTTTTGATTCACTGCTACTTCCAGTGGTGATTCCTCCTTCTCATCGCAAAACCAAACTTCCCTCTTACTGATGGAAGGGTCCCGGTTAAACTTCTATGTACTCTCCTTCTTTTCGAGTTCCTCCTCTTCTTTGGCCACTTGCTCAATGAGGTGCTGTAGTTGATAAGCCCTTAGTTATGATAATCATCCCTAGGCATAAACAGTAAGGGTATTTCTTATTTCAAAGCAGAGCCCATCAATGATATGGTGAAGCTATGCCTACTGAGAGTAGCCATGACTAGGGCACCAATGTAACAATGAATAGTACCTTCTCATGGCTGCATCCAAGGGCTCATGATTACCTTGCTTCAACCCTTGGATCTGATGTCTCAGATTCACCACTCTGGAGAAGGTTTGATACTTGTCTTTGAAGATCTCAAGCACCGTACTCCATCTTCGAATTGATTCCTATTCCAAAAACTAGTACCAACTTTCTACTTTCTTGATGAGTGTGTGAGGGAACAACTTAAGCCTTTTCCAATCATCATACATATTCTGCAGTGTGCAAGTGTCATGGAATGCTTGCAAGTGAGTTTGTGGATCACAATTGTATCCCCGTTCAAACCTGGGGATATTATTCATGTCAACATGTTTGATTTGGCTATCCTTCAAGTGCCTACTAGGGATCTGAACTACCTCGGTGATATGGAGCATGCTTCAAGTAGCCAGCAATGGCTCATCCAAGTCATAGTCCTGCTGAGCACCATGGTGTCTATGATGATTACGGCTACCCCTCCTTTCATGATGGTGAGGCTCACGCAATTGGTCACATGCTTCCTCACATTGTTCCTTTTGATCCTTATGACCACCACCACCTTGCTCCTTTCTACCACGGTTATGATCAGAGTTTGAATTGGATGAAAGTAGTGGGAAGCAAGAGGATGAAGAAGAGGGAGAGGGATTGCCACCACCCTAGTGTCGATCTCCCCCTCTGCTCTGGTGGTACCCATGATCTTCCTACCCATCCTTGCTTACGCTATGACCTTTCCTACATGATCCTCCATCGTCCTAGGGGTCCCAGTCACTTGCCTACTTATTCTGGATGATGGACTAGATGACCTGATGCCTCGGAGGAAGTTCAAGAAAATGGTAGTCATGAAAGATAGACTTCTCATCATCCTACAACCCTTGCAAGAATAAGGGGTTACTGAATTTTTTTTCCTTCATGTGTTCATACCATTCTACCTGCTTCCGATCTCATGCCCATTGGGCCTCAGTGGGATGATAGTCCCAGTAGTCATGATCCTCCATGACATACTCCATGCCATGGTCCTGGATGCCTAGTTTGGTAAGATTGTGAAACAACATCCTAGGAGCTGATTGGTCAGGTGGTAATACAATGTTTCCTTCCATGTCCTGCCATCATAGTTGCTCATCCTAATGTAGGATGAAGGTGAACTCAAGGACATATTCATCGGGATTCTTGTATATCATCCAACATTCTTGTGGCATTGGTGGGTTGGATTCATCTTGCCTGTGAGAAGAAGACATAGTGGATGTTAGATGATCCATTTAATTAGTGTACTTTACCTTTTTCTTAGTCCACCTAGCATGTGTAAATGTTACTATCCTGGGTCCATTCCAACAACATGAATAATAAGTTTGCTAAGGTTAATTGGCACATGTAAGACTAACAGTCCCCAGCAATAGCGCCAATGATGAACAGCTAGGTACCCCTACGTCCAACCATGCGAATCATGGGTGTTCACAAGAGACTCAGTCTAATTTCATAGACTGTAAGCACTTTGCATACACTAGACCTTAACCAGCAAACTCTTGGCTAGAACAGTCATTGTCTTCCCAACCTCACTTGGGGTGTTCTAGTGGCGATGGTTAAGTCAGATTGAGACAACTAATTTTTATAACTTTTTACTTTATCTTTGGTGTCTAATTAAGGTATGGAAAGTAAGGAATGAAATATTATCTAATTTATGATTATCCTAATCTATATCTTAACTATTCCTAGCATAAGTATCTGATCCCATCTTTCACACACATCCTAAGCATCCCCTTAACCACTATTGGGTTACTAGATGTTAAGCATCACTAGGTTACCAAGCGTTGAGTTTATGTTCGAGATGGTTGTACTTATGGTTCCTACGAACTATAAACGAGCAATAGCAATTAAAATAATAACAAGATAAACTTAAGGACTATTAAAGCATATAAATATTTAAACTATTAAATGCATTAAATAACTAGATCCAATTGCTACAAGGAATGATTGAAAAGCTCATCTTTATTGCTGTTCATGCCAATGGGCTTAGGTACATCAGCACTCGAATAAATTGCTAGACACCTTTCTTACACCTACTGCGGGAACTTGGAAAATATTCTAACTCTCGCGGAAACAAACTACAAGAGTTTCGCTACAAATGACAAAAAGGTACCTAAGAGAGGTGGGAGCCCTCTTATTTATAGGCTGGAATAGGCTCTATGTAAACAGAGCCATGTCGATGCATGGAAGGATGTGTCGATAGGGCCGCGTTGATGTAGCCATGTATACGGGGTCCTGTATATGCAGCCTAGTAAACACATCAACTATTAACACTTCATCAATTGTCAAATCTATTCTTTCCTTTGTCATCATTTTATCAAACGTTTCTCAAAACCATTACATGTCATTTTATGTGTCACCTAAACAAATTAGGTCCAACATTAAACTTTTAGGGCAACTTCCTTAAAAAAAATTTCTAACTCAAAATTCATACTAAGCAAATAATTCAACATTTATTAAAGGCAATGAGTATGGTATGAAATAATTGAACTTCTCAATAACCTTACTAAAAATTGATATTTGTGTGATTATAGATGACCCCTAAAAGAGGACAACAAGGAGGACCTTCTCAAGGTGCAACTAAATGCCCAAGGAGAGGTAGAGACCAAGGATCACATGCAAAACATGCAAAGTAGGAGGCACAATCATTCAGCATCCATTAGGGACCTCCTATCACTACACAATCTGGCCAAGAAAAAGGTGGAGAGGTCAGGGCCCGAGCCTATGAAGAGGAATAATAGCTATTTGCGACATAGCATGTCAAGGCCAATCAAGTGTTCCCACAGCTACCGTGTCCATGGGAAGCACTGACTCCATCAAACATTGGAACATTAGTATGGATGGCTCATAATCCTTAGATAGAAGAGGAGAAATGTCAAGAACTTCTTCAATGGTATCAATCTCAAAAGCCTAGCATGCAAGACAAAGGAAAAGCACCCTTTAAGGAACCATCGCCATCTAGAACCCCATGAGTTCCAACAAAGTTTTGTAATTATGTGTCTATGTCCCAATTTTGTTTTGTTCAATCCCACAATGTGGTATGAATAATTTTTAGTTAGTCAATAATCCCATACCTATCCATTGTGTAATCAATTGGACTTATTATAATTTTTTTTAACTTGAGGACAAGTTTTTATTTAGTCATGGGGGTATGATGAATCATGGTTTGTCAGGTGCTGATATTGGACCCTTGATATCGAACCCTTGTTAACTAGGTGCTGATATCGGACCCTTGTTAACTAGGTGCTGATATCAAACCTCTATTATCAGACCCTTGATATCTGATGATGAGTCCCGATATCAGACCCCTAATATTGGACCCTCGATATCGCACCAGCGATATCGCATACGTAATATCGCAACCTAGTTAGTGATATCATATACATGATATCATGGTTCTCATGTGAGCCTATAAATACACAATGGGATGCATAGGAAAGTCAATAGGAAGTTAGTATTAGAGTAGGATCTTTTTGTTAGTTTTTCCCTCAACTCATTCTCCCAGTGCATGCTCGCAGTGTGATGATTGTAATTGTACAACACCTTTATTCGAGTGTGACATACTTGGACATGCACATGACAAGAAATAAAGATCAAAATTACTTCATCATTGCAGCATTCACTTAGTTTAATTATTTAATTGTTATTGTTATTTATTACTTTCTTAGTTAATATCTCCTCACCCTAAACTCCTTAAACATGGAATGAGTATGACTTAATCATGAGCATTCAAGTGTGACTACTTGGTATCCCAGTAGCATACCTAGGTCATATGCTTGGTAATCCCAATGGTAGTCATGCACAAGGTTCAAGATGTGTACGAATGATTAACGAACGAATGCTCATCACACTTAGGCTAGCTTATATTCTCTCTTCCACTTCCTAATAGCTTAACTCTCTCTCCCTTTTCCTCCTAGCTTAATTAAAATTATTTTCCATTGCCTCTAGGAGTAGCACTAGGTTAGAAACTACATCATACACCTCACTCTGGACTAAACCATACATGACAAAGAAAATACTAGTCTAGGTTGGAAGATAGCGAACTATGATCAATGAGTAACTATCTACATACACAACTAGCCTATCTACGAAGTTCAACCAGATCATACGTGAAACGCTCATATTCATATGGTTGAGTGTAAGGGTACCTTGCCACTCATCAATTATAAAGTCAAAAGATCTATATGATTTTTTCTTATTTTGGTCAAAAGGCTAGCTACCAAGCATAGTTTAATAACACTAAATAATATTACATCCATAACATTAGCATTATGCTCCCCCTTTGCATTATGGACATAATATTATTTAGCATTATTGATCTGTGATTGGTAGTTGGCCTCTTGACTAAAAAACATTTATGACATTGAAACTCAATATTACCTACTAGAATCAAACATGTGACTTGGATTATAATACTAAATATAAAGTTATAAAGATAATAGCTAAAATTAGACTCTATAATATAGATTCCTAGGATTCAAACATGAGCATAATAAAATGGTTTAATTTTAATTTGTGTTATGTAGGGTAGGAGGCATTGGAACCCAAAATAAGTGAAACATAGGTACACCCCAAGATTTATAGAAGGTTATAACTCAATGCTACCTAGGAAAATAAAAATTATGACCTAGGGTTACCTAGAGTTAATCTACATTATTGTACTATCTGAAATCGTCGGTGCCCAACTGGAATAAAAAAAAGACACTGAGAGATCCATAGACAAACACAAAAGACCCTACCTTCGCCTGAGGGTGAGCTGGAACTGATGAAGGTAGAGTACCTTGGGTGGTCCACACGCAGATCAGACAAGGATTTCCCCAAATGTATGCTAATGTGCAATGCATTGGGTTATATGTAAACGGTGTAACAAATGTAAACAAAAACGTAAACGTGCAAGGATGTAAAAAATAAGTAAACAAGAACGAACAAAAAGTGTAAAAAATCTTAGCCAAAAAATGCAGCAATATTATTGCATGATGAAAATTACAATGCACCGGTCTAAACGCAGTTGTGGATCTGGCACAAGGCAGACGAAGAGCCCCGGTGGATGCGGAGGGATGATGGTATGCTGGTTTAGACTGCAAGCACAGCGTGGAAGCTGTATGCTCAGCATGCAAGGTCAAAGTCCAGTGTACAGGATGAGTGTTCCAGATGTTCTCAGTGTGAGTTGCCCAAATTTTTTTCTTTCGATTCTCTAATTTTTCCAACCCTGACCTAGTCAAAAATATGGGTTTTTTTTACAAGTTTGGGCATTAAACTCGGATCTGAGATGGGATGATTGGCTATGGGACATTGGAATTTCGGATCGGGTTACATGTGGAGCATCGACCAAGTGCAACAAAATGAAATTTTACAAGTGTACAGTGTGAACCATGTCGGTGTGTACACGTTGGGCATATAGACTCCACACATTGGATAGCGTATGGGTAAGCACGAAGAATTTCTAACTAAATTATGAACTGTGAAGCTAGTTTTGAGAATGGATCTGGATGTCCCATGTCTTGAGGATGTTGCCTGTTGATTTTGGGCTCATTTGACCATGATTTGATAGGCTTTTAGGAGGCTCCAAAAGTGTACATGTTGGGCATGCAGGCCATCATACAGGCATGAAAGTGCCACTTTTCAGGGTCACAACTTGATTTTTGGAAGCCCAGGATGATGTCTGATAGTTTCCCTACCTCTAGGAGTTGATTGCCTGTGAAAATCATGCTCTAAGTGTCTATTTTGGTCTGCCTTTGAAGTCATACGTTGGGCGTGCACGCTGGGTGTACATGCTGGGCGTGCACGTTGGGCATGCATGCTGGATGTATAGGATGCATACTTAGTGAAAACCAAGTCTTTTGAGCTCAATATTTGTTGCGTTTGATGTTGAATGTCACCGTAGTCTTCTATGGATCCCAGTGGACCTTTTCCTATTCAGTTTGACTCCATTTGATGCTGCTTTTGAGGTTTGCAAGCTTCATTCATGATGGGGAGCATCATGACTTAGTTCGATTCTTGTTGGAGAAGTGCTAAACTCAGAATTTTGTGGTGTTTCATTGGCCCCTATTTGTTGATTCTTGGAGGAATTCACCCGAGAAGCGTCGACAAGGAAGTACAAAAAACCACAAGCAACTTGGTAGAAATATTGTCCTTTAACACTGGGCCAGATGTCATCGCACTGTGTTTAGTAGTATATGGGATTGGGGAAATGAAGTTTGTAGCTGGATAGGGAAGTTGAAATTGTGGGAATTGGGAACTGATCAAAGGATTGTGCATGGTGAAGGGGATGCTCTGGTATATATACGAGTCATGTTGATCTTTGTCAATAGCCATTGTCTAGCAGACTTGGAACCAAGAAATGAGGTGTACATCCTTTGGCAGAACAAGACCCTTGTTTAGTGTTTTCACGTCATAACCCCTCTTGAAAACCCAACTTTGGGCCACCCCAAAACCCAGCTTTCAACGCAAGGACCACTCAAAGTATACACCACTATCGATGCAACCCTCTCAACTATTGGAGCAACTCTTGAAAGCTAGGAAAATCCAACACAAACACATGTTAGAGATTACTTGCCAAAAACATGACAAGTATTATGAGCTACTAAGGAACCCCACCTTAGCAATACCAAATGAGCCTCTGGTCCCACAACATTTTAAATTGGACCAATACTGTCATTACCATCAAATGGTTGGTCACAGTATAGACAACTGCCGTGCCAGTTTAGTGTCATAGTGGATGGTGCATTGCTAGTTTATAGTCATGGCAGACTACGAAAAGGCAAACTAGTTTATAGTCTTAGTGGATTCTGGATGCTAGTTTCATGTCATGGCAAACGAATGTAGCAGTTTAGTGTCATACTGGACAGAACTCTATGGTATCAGTTTTAAGTCATGATCCAAGACTGTCTGTGTCAGTTTAGTCATAGCAGACTAATGTTTACCTTGCTTGTGTAAAGTGTGATGTTGCATGCATGGTCATGTTACGTGCCAGCGAGATCCTGCAAAAAAATCAACTATGAAGAAAACAACATCAAGCGACACCTGCCGTACATAGAGTTAGAATGTATGAATGAAAGAAAAGCAATGCAAAAAATGATATTTTTAGGCCATTCTGGGCCGTAAGCTAGTTTAAGGCCTTTTTGGGCCATGTATTTTTGTAGTTTTATGTTTTTTTATGTTTGATGTTTTTCAAATGCAATGTGTGAACTAAGTTGACGAATGTGTAAACAAAGAAAAATGCATGATCTAATTGAGTGAGCAAAATGTAAAAGCATAGGCTAGTGCAATGTAAACAAAAGTCAAAAAATGCATGTCAGAGGAGTAGGCAGAAGGTAGGCAAGCATCAAACACATTTTCAGCCAAGGGAGAGTCTTGATCATGTAGTTGCTTCCTAACTAGGCATGGATTAGGGAGCATGCAAGGTTTAGGATCCTTTGGGGGGGTTGTCAGCTTCAACCACTCATTTGGGTGTGTTAGCCTTAAGGGTTGTGTTGGTTGTCATAGGTGTATCATTAAGAAACTCTTCTTCCAAAACTTGCACCATGTCTATGTCGTGGATAGTCGAAGAGGAAACGTTATCACCATGGATGATAACTTGACCACCTTCGTATGGCAGGTGGATTTCTTAGTGGATGGGAGAGGAGATGGCCCTTATTTGAGCTAGCCAAGGCCTGCCTAGAATCATGTTGAAACCTGGCATCTCCTCTATGAAAGTGAAATCTATGCTAGTGGCGAATTGCTCTCCCACTACAAAGGCTAAGTTTATTGTTGTTGGTGACTGTTTGGGACGTGACCGCCAATGAGTGTCCTCGAACAGGATTTAGGTGCATGCTGGTCTCTGGCAACACCAAGGCCCAGATACCTCCAAATAAACTCAGTAGTTAATATGAGTATGTGTGTGTGTTGTTGTGGCATGTGGTTGTGAAAAATGTAACAATTGCGTTGTGTGTGAACTACAAATGACTTACTTTAAAGAGATTAAGCCAACTTTGCCAAGTACTGTGAGTTGTTGAAAATTTCCTATTTTGTTCAACTGCCTAGTCTACGCGGTCCTTATAA
>MNCI01000920.1:532442-572248 GCA_015680685.1 Gnetum montanum
CAAAAGTCACTTGTTATATATATATATATATTATATTTATTAGGATCTATTGAGGAGTCATATGTTTGCCCCCTAATTTGATAAAATTAATCCATATTCCAGACCACGTGAGGAGTCAAAATGCCGTTAAAAATATTAAATACTTCCCCGGTCTGCAGCATCTCTATCTAGCCATGTGCCGAATGACGTTACATCTTTTTCTGAGAATTTTGCAATCTTCCTAGTAACTCCATGATCATCTCCATCTTTGCAGCATCAGCACAAGATTTAATTGAAATCCTAATAATCTTCACCTAGAACATAATCCCTACCTTCAAAAGCTTCATCATAAGAATCCCATGACATGCTATGCTGCGTTTGAAACAAGGGATTCCTGTAAAAAATTCTAGGGAGTTTTGTGGATCCTCCAGCATCGATGCTCTTGATGTCGTTGCTCATTCCGTTTTGTTGCACTGATTCTGCTGGTGTCTGTTCCATTTTCCTGCATTGATTTCTGAACTTAGTCTTAGGCTCTAACAAGAAAAATAATTCACCTTGATCATGACGCCCTCCTGGAACTCCTGCGGCCCAACCTTGGGAGCAACAGCATCGATGTTCCAACCCTCTTTCTTAGAAGAATCCAGAAACGGCCCCAGACTGGAACACGTACTTGAGCACTCATTGCAAGATGATTTTGCAGAAAACGGGAAGATACGTAACCTTGATTGTTTCAGAGGTAGGACCAAAGGAGCTTGAGCCTGAGCTTGATTCTGAGATTGAACCTGAACCTGTGCCTACGTTTGCATAGGGTTTTGCTAATGATGTTGTTGTTGAAGGTGATCGTATTCCTCCATCATGTTGTCAAGGTCTTCATTAGTGGTGACTAAGATGAGAGCATCAAGGTCTTCATTCGACAACTAATATTTGATGCTGTCATTATTAAGTAATTGTTGGAGGATACCAAATCGATAACACCCTTGAATTTGAGCCTAGGTACGGCCAGCAACTCTCCTACAACTTACCACCAGTGAAGCTTCCATATGTTGCACACACCACGCTTGTGGCCTGCTGCAGCATCAAATTATACAGATACATTATTTCTTTTCTTCTTCATCTTGCATAGCTTTGTACCTCTCTGCCCTACTGTGCTGAATCAGAAGTAGTGCCCTGGATAGATTCAAGCTCTGCATATATTTTTTTCTTTTTCTCAGTTTAGTAACATTGGGATGCATCACTGGTTGGTAGAGTTTCATGTCTTAGAGGCATCTTTTGATTTCATGGTGGTCAACGTTGCATGGTATGGAGATTAATGGTTGTCATCATTTCCGTTCGGCTGCTGGTCATGGCAAAAATAACTCTGGTTATGATAAGGTGTCTTTGTTTGGAACCTTCTGGGTGATTCCCCCTGTTACTGTTTGTTTGGTGTTTCATGGCCGTGAGGGTGCATCATTCCACGAGTTTACATGCTGCATAGGTCATGCAAGGGTTTCCCTGGCCCTACTGGCCGTGCATCCCTGTTTGAGGGCCGCTGCCCTCTATTTCCTTCAACAGCTTACTGATCAACATATTGCCCAAACTTTGATAAATTCGTATTTCTTTTGAAATTCTTTCCAAATTATTTTAGGCAAAGTGTAGATACCTTAAACAAATATCAGCAGCCTGAAACACTGTTTTTCTACCACCTTTCCCTAAGGATAGCTCTTGCTCATTCTTTACCAGTATCCAAATGATTAATTCCTGAAAATATTCCTTTCATATCAATTCATTCACCATTGGCACATTATCTCTTGCAATATTCTATTCACTGTCTTCCATACGTGCATCATTATTTCCACCAATAATGTTATGGTCTCCCTGATATGCATGCCTTTCCTCCTTAAGGGCTCCATGCAAGGAATGCTTTAGTTGATGATGTAGACAACCAATGATGTCGCTTTGTGGACAATACTCTAGTATACCTAATACACCTCACAACATGTTCCAAATGAGAGTTAGACAGACCTCTGGAATATCCACAAAAGAGATGGGCATGTAAAAGTTCCAACCTTCATCTTGCCATTTCAATAGTTCTAATGAAATATTTTGAAGGTTTCAATCATCTCATATCTCTGTTGCATGAAATGGTCAAAATGTGCCAACAATTGTACCCTTGACCATGACATGTGATCCATTGAAGGATTTTAGACATGTGGTTTTGGTTGGCCTGATTTCATCTGCCAGGCCTAGCTTGTCGATGACGGAGTACAGGACTATGTTCGTTGCTGCACCATCGTCAACATGCACTCTGCGGATGATGCACTGCCCAACACGAATGCTAATGGATAGTGGAGCTGTAGTGACTTCCCCTCATTTGGGATTGACTTTAACTGCATTATCACAAAAGGCTAAGGTTGTTGAACCTTATCCTTGTTGTGTCTATTGCGAAATCGTTGCGTGGATGGATTCTTCGTTTGCGGGGATGTCCTCTGTAACAGGAATGGATGCTAACATTTGAGCCAAGGCTTCATGGTGAGTGGTTGAAGTCATGACCAGATCGTACAAACTCATTGTTGTGTTCTTCTATTTTAGCGCTTCTTTTACTTAGGTTAGTGCAGCTACGAAGTCCTTGTCATTAGCTATTGTGTTGGTTTTAACTTCCTCCGTGAAGCTTGAGAGATAGACCTCTTGGGAGGGGGACTTAGGCTTGGTTTGCTTGGGGGTAGGGGCCCCAGTGCTCAGTTGTTGTTTACTAGTTGTGGCCTTTGCTTCGGTCATGGGAGTTGTCAGGTGCTTATGTTCCCATTTGGTGGGCCTAGCCGGGCTGCTAGTGGGATCAACCCTTGGAGGAGGAGGGATCGAGATGTTGTCCACTATTGGGCTTTGGGTAGGTGAGGGGTCATCTCGTTGTGGCACTCTTATGAAGAAAGGTTGCTTAGCGGTTTTTGTTGTTGCGTCATGCCAGTTTAACATCTTAGCAGATGAATCATGCTAGTTTAACATCTTAGCGGATAATGTTTGTGGAGCCTTGACCACAAAGGGTGTTGTGGGTGCTTGGGGTGGTACCTTGATAACAAAGGGAGGCCTCTTGTTTGTGGAGGCTAGGGGAATCCTTGCCTTACTGGGAGGCACATGGATCACAAAAGGTTTTTGCATAGGTTTGGGCTTTCCACCTATGCTAATTGAGTTTATGACATAGGAGGCATCGTCTATGTTGGATTGACTTGTCGTGTCAATCATTAGTTGGCCTTCTTCTATCATTCCCTGCAGGTCATCTTCCAAGGCATGACAATTGTCTATACTGTGACCAGCCATTTGATCGTAATCACAGTATTGGTTCAATTTAAAATGTTGTGGGACCAGAGGCTCATTTGGTACTGCTAAGGTGGGGTTCCTTAGTAGCTCATAGTACCTGTCATGTTTTTGGCGAGTAATCTCTGACACGTGTTTGTGTTCGATTTTCCCAGCTTTCGAGAGTTGCTCCAATAGTTGAGAGGGTTACATCGGTAGTGGTGTATACTTTGAGCGGTCCTTGCGCTGAAAGTTGGGTTTTGGGGTGGCCCCTATCGATGTAGGTGAGTTGGCGTCAAATTTGGTGGCTTTGTTAGCTAGGGGTTTAGGTTGCTTAGCTTTTGGACCCTAGTTGGTTGCTTTTGTGATTGCGGCTACTATTGCCTCAGTTGTGTTTTACTTACGAGTATGTTGGTTTTTGTAGGCCACATAAGCTGGGTCATTGCTTGATTGTGCCGCTTCTTCTATGTCTTTGATTTGTACAAATGCTTGGCTCAATGTGCGGGCTTTCAGGTAGTAAATTTTTGACTTAATAAAGTCATTTACTGCTGATTTGAGGATAGTGAGTAAATATGTTTCGGGGATAGGTTCGTGAAGTTCGTTTAAGGTTGCACTCCACCTTTGGATAAATTTCTATGCTGGCTCTAAAGGCGCTTGTTTAATTTGAATGAAGCTATCTAATGTGGCTTCAGGTTTTAAGTTGTACTTGAAACGGGTGACAAACTGATGTAAAAAATTCTCTAAAGAAGATATGGAGCTACAGGGTAAAGATATGTACCAGTCTAAGGCTTTTCCAGTTAAGGTCATTGCAAACACTCACAAAATTACATGGGGCCATGCTTGAAGTAAAAGGCTTTCGGTTCTAAATGTTACTAGGTGGGCATTTCGGTCCCCTTATCCATTGTACTTGGTCAGTTGAGGTAATGAGACTCCTTTTGGCAAGGTCAAGGGTGAAACTAAGGGGTCAATTGGGTCATCTTGATAGAAATCTAGTACCTTGACTTCCTCATTGTTGAAATTTTTAAGGCATTTTAATTCTTCTGCCAACGAGTGCATCATTTTTTGAGTGTCCGCCCATTCTTGGGCAGTAGGCAAACCAATAGATTGAGTTGATTGTGGATGATAATGGTTTAACTATTGCATTGTTTGTGGAAAATCAGGTTTTTGGGCTAACATTTGTTGTGGTGGGATGGTATTTGGGACTGAGACTACTGGTGGAACCCATTGCCCAACCACATGTTGTGAGGTAACACCTTGAATATGTTGGGTAGGAGTAATTAATGGTTCCCTATGAATTTGCATCTGGGGTATGTAATGGGTGGATGTGGAAGCTGGTATGACTGACGGTATTCCAATTACTTGAGGTTGGAGGATTGACCCTACGTTGGTTTGGGGGAGTTGTTGGGACTGCATTGGTGGAGGAATGATGGAAGTGGATGCATCAGAGTGAATGTTATTGAGCACAGAGAAGATAGGGACGAAATGGGAAATAGGTGCTTGAATGTTTGTGGATGAAGAAGGAAACATAGTTTCTTCTAGGAAAGGATGGGATAATAGGTTTGTGTGGGCATGGGGGCTAACAGTATGGTATGATTCTCCATGTTCAGATTGGGCTGCAAAGTCATCTTCTTCGTCTTGAGGCTCTATGGGAGGTAGTTGTAAGGCTTGACTTCTAGTCATAAGAAGTTGGGATATGAGTTTATGATGGTTTTCAGATAGTGGGATTATGTCAAAAGCTGAAGGGATAAACTCACGTCCTCCTTTATGGATGAATTCATATTCTCGCTTAGCTTCCCTCTCTATACAATCAATGGGTAGGTTGGCTTGGATCTTAACATAGATAAAATTATATTGTTCGGGTGTAAGAGTTGCGTGAATAGGGCCTTTGCCTTGTAGCCTGAGGGATTGGCGTGTAGGGCCTTGAGGATTTATGTGTTCAATAACGGTTATAGATTTCGTAGCAGTCACAGGGTTTGAAGCAATTGGTAGTGTTACTGGGTTGACTTGGGAAGATTCCATGATAAATGTGAATGGACTGGGATAGACGAATGGAGTTGGATCGTAAGCAGTTGTAGTGTGGGGTGACACAAGCTTAGTGTGATCAACAGGGATGAAGAGACTCAAATGGGCAAGATGGATGAGTTTTTATAGGTAGTGAGGTTTTAACCAATAACAAGAAAATGGCCCTCCTTCTAGCGCCAAAAACTGTACTGTCCTAAATCGTTGGTGTAAGGCTGGAAGGAAAACAAACACTGAGAGATCGTCGAGTAGCCACAGCTGACCCTACCTTCGCTCGAGTGCAAGCTGGAAAAGTAAACGAAGGTAGAGTGCCTTGGATGGTTTGCACGCAAATCAACCAAGGACTTCCCCGAGCGTAAGCTATGGCTAGCGCTGGGGTTATCGTAAATAGGATGTAAACGGAATGTAGACAACGATACGAAATGTAAATAAAGCGTACTGAATTATGAATAAAGCATAAACAAAGTTATATTTGTAAAGCATAAACAGAACTTAAACAATGTAAATGGGAGGCAATAATGAAACAATATTATATTGTTTAAAAAAATGTGCACCGGTCAAAGCGTAGTTGCACAAGTGTGAATGGCAAGTCAAATGCCTAGCCCCAGAAAGATATGACACGATGATGCGACGATGTGAGAAGAACTTGGAAGCCAAAAATCGGATATGCCGAGCGCCCAAGGATTGCAAGTTTTGTCCTCCCTCAAAATTTCCAATCTCTCCAATCTTTGCCTCTTCCTCTCCCTTCTCTCTTATTGCTTTTGCTTTGCTTCTCTTGCCTCTTTGTCTCCTCCCCAATTTGTGTGAATTGATGGGGTATTTATAGGGTTAGGCTAGGGTTTTGGCTAGGGTTTGCTTTGACTAGGTTCAATGCATCTGCATTGAATGGTTGTACATGAGTTGGATGTGTGTTGGCAATTTGCCTTCTTTGACCAGGTTCAATGTATTTTACAACTTGTGGGTCATTCCAGCCCATAAAAATACAAATAAATTAAAAATACAAGCCCTTGAGTGATAAAACTTTAGAAAATTTGGAAAGATTAGCGCTAGCTGGCTCTCTTGAAGAATTATTATTTTCTCTCTTCTTTTTTTTTGAACTTCAACAACACAACATAATTCACTTAAAGATCACACAGGCGCTCATCTTTCTTCCTCTGAAAATCCTAAGTCCCAAAAATACAGTCAATGCAAACCAAAACTGAGGGTTTCATTTCATCTTTCAACCAAGCGGATCTGGATGATTATCCTTGGAAGACGAATGGTGATCTACCGAGGCCCCTGCTTGCGCCTGTTCATGTTCCTGATTCTGCTGCTCAATTTTCGCCCTCCACTCGGTGCTTCCTCTTGGAACAGGGCCTCTGTTCCACCGCCTAAGGCTTTCGCTCCTGCTTTGATCTTGGCCAGGGAACATGTCGTGGTCATCGGAAGTTGTTGTTATAGGGTTCCCGCAGAGGAATTGCAGAGCAGAGTGCATACAAGAAGGTATTTTTTTGTGTTTGTTGTGGTAGGAGCAGAGACAATGACATGGTGGGCAACGCCGCAGACAGCGACATGAGCAGCGGAGAGGTGGCGGGAGCACAGAGGCTGCGTGTAGCAGTGTGGGGGTAGCGAGCGATGTGGTAGGCAACACAAAGCGAGGTGGCAGCGGAAGCGCAGAAAATAGTGGTGGCAGAGAGAAAACAGCGTCGGTAGGCATGGAAGAAACAGGAGGAGTAGTGGCGGCAAAATAGCAACGCGGCAAGCAGAGGGACGGTGACGGTAGAATCAGCGAAGCGGTGGGGCGGAAATAGTGATGCTGAGGTGGATCATGGATACTGACAGGTGCGGGGATGGCATATCGACAGCAGCGTAGCAGGAGCAAGGACGCGACAGGCAACGCGGGAGTAGGGACGCGGCGAGCAGCTGGAGCAGAAGCAGCGGCGCAGCAAACAGAAATAGTAGCGTGACGATAGCACAGAAGTGACGATGTGGCGGTAGCACAAGAGGCAGCGGAACAATGACGCAGCGTAGGAGACAGTGATGCGGCGGCGTAGCAGAGAAATGGCAGGCACGTAAGGAGGGTAAGCCTCAGCAGCAGCAATGCCGATATCCAATCGTCTGTCATAACTCAAGGGAGTATCTATTCCAAAATCATCATCATGAAGATGATCATAGAGGCTATCATTTTCAATGAATTCATACACCAACAATGTCGGGTCAGGGGCCGAGATGCAGCACAAAGTTTTGACAATGTTTGAATGTTTGATTGTAGCGCAGGTATGCAGCTCCGTTTCTAATCCACTGGCAATAGGATTGATATTGACATGCGTGTTCAAATTATGCATGTGTTTGACAGCAACAGGTGTGGAATCCAGCAGTGTGACTCTGTAAACTACTTCTGATCCACCACTTCCAATGATGCAGTCCTAGTGCAGACCCTGAACAATGTCCCTCTCGGAGAATTCAACTGCACAAAATAGCACCATCTTCCACTCCCAGAATCTGTAATTGGGTGTGGTTCTAGATTTGGAATTGTTGTGGACAATGGAGCCAAGACATCCACGAATGTAGATGAGTAGTAAAAAAATCAATAAATTGTTACAATAGCAATCAGATAATATATGCTGCCGAAATCGTGTGAGCAAGCAGGAAGTCTCAGAGGCCCTTCTTCGAAAAGGCCTTTTTTTTTGCCACAGGAAATTTTCAGTTGTTTTATATTTATAACAACACATGCAAACCATCCACTTGTATGGTCTGGATAATTTTTTGAATGCTTGAAAGGGCTTGAATCATTTTCAATTAAAGTGCTAAGCTGAAATCAGTGGTGTTTCAGTTGGCACAACCAAACCCACATGATGATGTGTTGCATTCTTTTGAGGAACTGGGCCTCTATTTAGTGTTAAAGGAAACCTATTAACGGAGAGCCAAATCCACATAATGAGATGTTACTTGAGCGTTTGAGACATGAGTACTTGCTTCCAAGATAACTGCCTTCCTGTCTGGGGCTTGTATGGGAAATTCCAAGGGTCTTGTGTTTCTTTTTGGCTTCTTTGCTCTTTTGCTCTTTTCTTTTGTTTCTTTATATATATTTTTTGTGAAGAGCTTTTTTTTGATCTTGTACTCATGCTCAAGTTCCATGTTGTGTGTTGCAACTGCTTAAAAGTATTGCAGTGTGCAACGGTGTGCTCAAAGTTTTGGATCTACTGGGTGTATTAGGGGTGTAGCTGAGTGGAGTATGTTGAGGAATAGATGGGAAATGTAATAGGAAATGGGGATGTACTAGTGAATGGCTTGATTAACCTAGTTACATGTGTTAGGAACAATATGGTACCTTGCTGCTGTGACGAAGTGCATTCTTGTATGAACACCTCTGAGTGTCATCCTGCAAACACAACTCCAAGAAGACAAGAAAACCACGAGTGAGTGAGTAAGCTTAGACTGAGAAAATAAAGGCACTAGATGATATTTTAGGCACTGAATATGCATGGCAAAAATGTTATCAAGATCAACTGATGATGAGCGAGGCAGCGGCTCTGATGAAGTTCAAATGCAGCTACAGACCGAGAGGCTAGAGATGAAGTTACCAGGTTATAGTCGTAGCGAATGGTTGTGGGTTAGTTTTATGTCATAACCCATTGGACATTGCCAGTTTAGCATCGTAGAGGATGGTACATTGCTAGTTTATAGTCTTGGCAAACTGTGGAGAGGCAAACCAGTTTATAGTCTTAGCAGACTCCAACGAATGAAACTGTGGTAGTTTAATGTCATACCGAATGGATGCTAGTTTATTATCATTGCAGATGAACTATGGTATCAGTTTACCATCATGATTCCAGGACGGTCTGTGGTATCAGTTTACCATCATGATTCTAGGATGTTCACATACCTGAGTTTATGCTCAAACGTAGAACGGTTTCAAGCACAAGTGGTTGGTCGAGTGTGCAAGCTCATTCCCTTCCATGTCAGCTAGTTTAAATGCTCTGTTGTTGTATGCTTTGGTGACCAAGTAGGGCCCTTCCCAGTTGGCTACAAACTTTTCCACATGTTCACGGACCACCTTAAGTACGAGGTCGCCTTCTTTGATTGGGTGCTTGTGAATGTCATGTTGATGGCATTGTCGTTGTTGTTTCTGATACCACTCCATCCAATTGAGCACACATGTACGTTCCTCTTCCACCGAGTCCAAGTCAACGACACGCAAGTCATTGTTTTGACCTTCGTTGAGGAGTCCAGAGAGTGTGATCCTTAAAGATGGTACCTACAACTCCAAAGGTAAAATAGCTTTGGAACCATAAACAAGGCTATATGGAGTTTTACCTGTGGATGTCTGATGTGTAGTGTGATAAGCCCATAATGCGTATACCAACTGTTCATGCCATTTTCCCTTGCTCTGCGTAAGCATCTTCTTTAGCACTAAGATGAAAATATTGTTCGTGGCTTCTACTTGTCTGTTGCTCTGAGGGTAATATGGGGATAAGAATGAATGTTTAATGCCTAAACTGTCACAAAAGGTTTTCGTTTCGACACTACTGAATTATGGTCCATTATCAGTAATGATGGCTATTGGGATGCCAAAGCGGGTCACAATGTTTTTGAGGATAAAGTTGCATACTTATTTCGATGTGGTCTTCCTAAGAGGACTAGCTTCTACCCATTTAGTAAAGTATTTAGTTGCGGTTATGATGAAGCTATGTCCCACCGAAGATGAGGGAGTTATTCGTCCAATGATGTCTAACGCCCACTTCTATAAAGGCCATGTGATTTGAGCTGTATGCAACTCATTGGGTGGGACATGTATAAGATTACCATGCCTTTGATATGTATCACACGTTTTGACCTTGAAGACATAGTTGTACTCCATGTGTGGCCAATAGTACCCTAAACATCTTATTTTGGTTTCCATTGCTTTGGGCACTATGTGCCTGCCGCAGATTCCTTCATGTACTTGCTCCATGATGGTCTGGCCATTAGTGCTACTAACACATATTAACAGGATACCTTCGTAGGATCTACGACACAATGTATCACCTACTAGTGCATATTGTCGTGAACGTTTTCGTACTGCGTCCTTTTGTGCATTTGTTAGATGTCGCGGTGTTTTCCCATGTAGAAGGTACTCTTTTATGTCATCATACCATTTTATTGTGTGTGTTGTAATAACTGATGTAATTGGTAATTCATCAGGAGTATCAGTTATGGGTTTAGCACAACTGATTATAGAACTAGGCAATGTGTGGAACATGTTTGGCGCTAAGTTTAGGGCTAACGTAGCTAGTGCATTTGCAATGGTATTAGCATTTCTAGAAATATGTTGTACATCTATGTTATCGAATCACTTCAGCAAATGCTTAGTCAAATCATAGTATGGTTGTAAGTGTTGTGCTTTGCATGCATAAACGTCTGTGACTTGATTTAGAACTAACTGTGAGTCACCTTTGACTACGAGTCGTGTGATGTCAGAAGCTAGTGCTGCTATGAGACCTCTAAGGAGGCCTTCATACTCTGCTACATTGTTGGTATAGTGAAAATTGAAATGATAAAAAAAGGGTTGGATCTCCCTAGAGAGGTAGGTGATGACGACGGTGGCACTTCCCCCTAGGGAGGTGGATGCTCCATCAAAATTCAAAATGGCATTGTAGTTATCAGGAATTATGTCTATTGCACTTACATTTTCATCTAGGAACTCTGGCTCTATTGTTGCTTGATTATGCATTGGTGATGTAGTTATTTGAGTTGCTATAGCTTGACTCTTAACTAATGACTGCGCTATGTAGTGTAGGTCAAACTCAGCTATCATGGCTTTCCAACGAGCTATCTTACTTGATTCATAGAGGTTGCCCGTGATGGCTCTGAGCACATTATCCTTGTAGATTATATTGACTTGGTTGCAGAAGAGATAATGTTGCCATTTCTTCAAGGAAAAGATAAGGGCTAAACACAATCCCTCCACCTTTTTTTACTTCTTCTCGTGTGCTACTAATGCATGGCTTAAATAGTAAACAGGGATCTCAGTTCCATCATCTCGTTTCTAACAAAGCATAGAACTGACAGATGAATCTGAAGTGGCCAGGTAGATATAGAATGCTTTGTTGTTCTGAGGTGGATAGACTATCTGTAGTTGAACAAGTGTCATTTTAATGTTGTCAAATGCTTCTTGGCATTGTGACGTCTATTCAAAATGGACATTTTTGCATAGCAAGTGGTTCATAAGTTTCAACTTGTCCGTCAGTTTTTCTATAAAATTCTTGATGAACTATAATCTACCTTGTAGACCTCGGAGTTCGGTTAGGTTGCTTGGTGGTTTCAAGTTGGTGATAGCCTTAACCTTATCTAGATACTGCGAAGCCTAGCATCTTGCTCGTTTTTACCCCAAAGACACATTTCTTTGGGTTGAGCCTAAGTTCATATTTTAGACAACGTTTTAAAACCAAATCTAAATCTTGTATGTGTTGCTCTGGTGTTTTTGATTTAACTGCGATGTCATCCACATAATCATTGAGTGAATGAAGTATGTAATTGCTAAAAATGAATGTCATTTCTCTTTGATATGTGGCACCGATGTTCTTCAAGCCGAATGGCATCATTGTATAGCAAAAGATACCCCATGGTGTCATGAAGGTCATCCTGAGCTGATGTTTCGGGTTGATCCATATCTGGTTATATCCTAAAAAGCCATCCATAAAAGACAATAGAGTGTGTCCCACAATTGAGTCAACAAGTTGATCAATACTTGGTAACAGGAAATCATCCTTTATGGTTGCGATGTTGAGATCCTAGAAGTCTATGCATAAGCTAATACTTCCATTCTTCTTGGGGACTATAACCATGTTAGACACCCAATCAGTGTAGTCAATAGCCCGGATGAAACCAACTTGATAAAGCTTGGTAATCTCATTGTGAACTGCTAGCGCTACCTCAGGTTTGACCTTGTGTGCTTTCTATTTCACTAGTCTTAACTTGGGATCGAGTATAATGTTGTGTTGAACAATGCGAGGATCTAGTCCAGGCATGTCATTGTAAGACCAAGCAAATGCTTTCATGTTTTCTTGAAGAACATGTTCCATGTCCTTGGCAAGTTGAGGTTGTAATAGTGAGCTCAATTTTAATACCTTAACTTCACCGTCAAGCATAGTTATGGGGGTTTCAGTGAAAGGGTCTTCAGTGATGCTATCAGATTCTATGTCTAGAGATTTTGTCATACCTTCATAGCTGTCTAAGGTTTGTTGCATTGAGGGTACAAATGCGTCATCTATTGATGGACCTAAGTTGATAGAATTTATGTTGATTTCTTTTGTAATCTTTCTGTATGGTCCATCGATGGTTAATGGTGTGAATAGATGTTTGCCATCCATCGCGCTTGCTCCTGCCAATAAACAGGGACCAAAGTGAGCTGGGGGGTTGTTATGCTTTCCAAGCGATGTAACTCATGTGTATGTTTGACAGTGGTATGCAGTGGTAATTTATCATCGTACCTAGATGCATGGTAGTTTAGGGCCATACTGGGCCTTGCTTGTCTGTTTATAGTCATGACGGACTAATCATGGCAGTTTAAGGCCTTACCAGGCCAATTGTGGTAGTTTAAGGCCTTACTAGGCCATTCAATAGTTTGGGGCCATTTCGGGCCATCAAGGTAGTTTAAGGCCTTACTGGGCCAATTGTGAAAATTCTCTTACGATTTCTAATTGATTATGTGATTTGTAA
This sequence comes from Gnetum montanum, assembly GCA_015680685.1. Taxonomy (NCBI): domain Eukaryota; kingdom Viridiplantae; phylum Streptophyta; class Gnetopsida; order Gnetales; family Gnetaceae; genus Gnetum; species Gnetum montanum. The sequence goes on from MNCI01000920.1 coordinate 545,388, forward strand.
TTGTTACTGAGTGTGAGATTGCGAAACGAAGAGTGTAAACTGAGGTGTTTAGCTTGGGCAATAGGAGTTGCTATGTAAGGGAAGATTTCACGTGGGTAATGCTACATAGTCATCTTTACCTTTGTTTATATGTATTTGTATTTTAGTTAATTCCTATGTTTATTGAGTAAAATATCCAAGGTGTTGATTTCCTAGAGGGTGAGGTGGCGTGTGCCACGTGGAGATATATAAAACATGACGTTGCAAGCATAAACTTCAACGTAAACCTCAAAATCTCGGCATGCACCCAAAGCTCAGTGTGAATCTACGCTTGGTGTTAAATTGATCATAGTGTACACAGAGGCGAATATCTAGTGGTATAGACAGGGACAGGCATAGATATAGTGCAGAGGTGGTGGCAAGGGTGGCACAGGTCAGAGTGCGACGAGCCCAATGAGAGAGTTGATCGTGTACGCGCCGAGAGCCTTTAGCGTGCAGAGGGTTGAAACTCTTTTAGCATGCGGGGAGGACAAAACCCTGAGTGTGAACGTAGCATTTAGCATGAATGCAGGGTTGAAACCCTAGCATGCAAGGCTCAACATGAACACAGGGTTCAAACCCCAGCGTAGAGGGTTCAGCGTGAACACAGGGTTTAGCGTGCAGGGATGGGCAATGGTAAGCATGTGCAAGGCTAGGGAAGGAAGGAGCCTAGCTTGACCTTTACGGAGGAAAGTGAGGCGATGCTCCGATGCCTGCCTAAACCCATAATCCCCTCATGGTCAGGATCATCGTGTCGGTAGGCTCTGATCCTTTGTCAAAAATTTTATTTTTTGCCTACTATTCATGTTGATTTTCCCCATTGCATAGCGTAAATGTTTCCATAGTGTAAATGTTTCTATAGCGTAAATTTTTTTGTAGCATGAATGTTTCTGTAGCATGAATGATGGGGCAAAAACACTCAGCATGTGGGGTTTGTGTACCCATGTTCCAGCATGCAACGTGTAGGGTCTGCATGCTGAGTTTTCTAGTGTGCAGGGTCTGCACGTTGAGCATGAACCTAGGAATTTTTCTAAGTGTTGACCCCCAGTGTAAAACCTTATTTTTTCATAGCTTATTAACCCTAGTTCTTGAATACATGTAGGGATCCCAAACCTTTCCTCCTGGTGGTGGAGCTTGTTGGAGTTTTGACATGGTTTGGTCTGATTGATTTTGATGAACCAATTCCTGATATGACCATTGATCACAATGGGGTATGGTTTAGAGAAGGGGCCTGCGAATTCCTTGCCTTTATCGTAGACAAATTCAACCTGGTAATATGGTCGCATCTAAGTGAACAATTAGTGCTGAGCGTGCTTGAGACTATGTTACCTGGGTCTTCAAATGGCATTGTGGCTTTCATGGTGGACATCGATGAGGGATTGCTTACAATTGAGGATGGTCCCTCTAGAGGACCTAGATCTACCCATCCACTATCATGTGTATGGGACTTACTGTCAGATGGCCTTCACCACATCAATAGTACTCTATTCCTGGCCGTTTGTGCGCACACCTTATTCCAGAATCCTCCTGGAACGATGTACCGAGTAGATAGGTAAGGTTGTTTAATTTACTGTTTCTATTCTAATGCTTAGTGGTTCAGGTTTTGACTGTATTTCCTTTGCAGGCCCCAATTTGACAAAGAAGAAGTATGCATAGGTGACAATGGGCTTGCATTGGCTCATACCACCTTAGAGACTTTCATGGTGGATCCCACTCTCTGTGGTGCCATGTTAGCCCAAACTAAGGGTGACATTGTTCATTTTCACAAATGATACTCCAAGGTGTTCGCACAACGTGAGGCTCGAGGGTGACTGCATGGGGATTGGTCCCGTAGTGGGCCAGTTTTCCCATGTGATGTTGATTTGATTTCTAATGACCTTAATCCATTATTTGATGATAAGTAATGGTATTTTTGAGGCTTAACATTTGCTTGCTATATCATTGGTTATATTAACTCCATAGCGTTACCTTATGCATACAGTGGGTGTTCCACTGGGCGGAGTCACCATCACAATAGGGCAGACTGAGAGCACCTTAGCCATGAAATTTGGAGAGATCAATGATGCACAACGATGGCTGCATGATAAGGCACTGCCACATATCATCAGTTGTCTGTGTGATGCTAGCCTCATGGAGTTATTTACAGCCCCAAGTCCTGATGTCTCTGTGACCAAGATGATTGTGATCGTTGATTCTTTCAACGAATCAACTACTTACTATAGTACTCACATCAAGGGAATCAAAGTGGCCTTCCATCTTTTGGCAGAGTTCTTTTCAGACTTCTTCGGTGTACCAACAACTGGGACTAAAGTGATTTTGGATAGAACACAGAAGGAGATCCATGTGGTTCATGAATTGGAGGACTAGTTGGGTGTTCTTAAAGGCTCTAAGGGGTTCCCTATGCAGGGAAAATCAAAAGTGACTGAAGTAAATGAGTTGTACCATCTCTTTAGAGCACGAGTGTTTTCAAAGTTACTATCCCAAGTGAGGACTTTTGGGGTAGAATCTGTGCGCATCATGTGCACGATTCTGGAGACTAGGGTACATTATAATTGGACCGAGTTTTTACTTATAGGTTTCCACGGGGAGATAGTAAGGTTACGTTTGAACATTGAGGCGCAATCCCATTTCACCTTTGCGTTCTTCGCCAGTTATTTGTGCTGGCTGGCTAAATTTCTAGTTCTTCACGTGGACAACAAGTACATGTTAAGGGAACATGGACAACTGTCTCGCCCATGGATTCGCCACTTATTTGAGGTGACAAAGTCCCAAGATGCTCCTGAGGGAATTGACGAATCGATTTCTATTACAATGGAGGGATCATCTGGCCATTCAATTCATACACGTGATAGTGTAGGGTTGGAACTAGGTGAAGTGCCCTATACTACTAGGAGAGCTGACCGAGTAATCAAGGAAATAATTGAGAAGGGAAAATCCAAGGTTTAACAACCTAAGCGCTCTAGGGAGGTGGCCCGAGCCGTAGATGAACCTAAGGTGAAATGCATACAGTTTAAAATGCCAGTCTGGGGTAAGTAAGCCTAGTTCACTTGTTTATCCTTTTTTTATTATCATTATTATTATTTTTATTTTATTTGATTTTTTCAGCCATTTATACGAAGCTATCTTACTCCTGAATGTCATTTATTCAATGCTGCTCCTATAAATGTCATCAGAGCCAACTCCCGAAGTAAAAAAGGAGGTATTGACGCTGATTGCCGAGGAGGAGGAAGTACCAAAGAATTTGGATGAGGAGTACGAAGCAGGCAATGACGAGATGGAAGTCCCTGCCCCTCTAAGGGAAGAAGTAAAAGAGCGGGAGGGAGACACCATAGAAAAGGGTCACATTGATATTCAGGGTGAAGTCGATGAGATGTTTGACGGGTTTCTTCGGAGGAAGGTTAGACCTTGGTGATCCCCCGAATTCAGAAGAGAACAGAGATTTCAGTATGTTCTTCTTATTATGTTTATTTGGCTCTTGAATTGTTCTTTCTATTATTCAAAGTTTTAATTTTATGTTCCTGCTACTACTAGGCAAAAATGTTGAAGCTAGGACGAATCCTAATGTCTGTTTGGAAATACCTATGATGAAGACTCCTATGGAAACAACCGCCGAATTTGACTCGTCTCCTACACATGAATCATTTACTTGGATCAAAATGCCAAGTAAAATGGATTTTTTCCTTGGTATCGTTGATGAGGTAGTCGATTGCATCTGGCAAACTCATCCTAAAATAGGTACATATGTCTTAAGCATTTTGAGTCCTTCAATATTCACATTTGTTTCCACCGTCCGATGTCTAATGCATGTTCTTCTCACGTGGATAGGGACTAAGCTGAAGTGGGATCCATCTGAGGCCACTTGCATTGACAGCCTGCCTACATTACCGCCAAAGATTGAGCAAGTGCCAAGACAGATCTATGATGAGGTGGTAGAATGTGTTGTGCAAAATGCCAAGTCTCTTTGGACTTGTAGGCGTTCCATCGAGAAACTATGGTTGCAAATTCAGATGGGGGAAAAGGATACTGCCAGGCTAACGGTAGAACGAGATGATTTTAAATCGCGCTATGAGTTTTCCTTGGCGAGGTTGATAGGTGATCATTCTTGGCGAACCTCTGAGATTACTTATACTAGGTATTGGAATTTATTGAATTGCCAAGTAACTATGATTCAGGAGCTAGCTGAATGGAAGGCGCAAATTGATTTGCTGAATCTCAAATGTCAGGATTGGAAGGCTTTTGCATCTAAGGTATGGAAATGGGGTCAAGATGAAAAGATGCATAAGTATCATTATAAAAAATCATTGAAGGAACAATCAATAGAGAAGCGTCAACTGGAGATGTTTGTAGATGGTTTAGGCTTACGATCTTCATTTGACGCGTTTGCTAAGAACACTGTGGTAGAGATGGAGTCTCCCAAGAGGGTTATTAGTACTACTTCTGGGAAGGTTTTTGTGGGTGAGTTTCCTCTTAAACATCCCACTTGGTCCGCGGTGAACAAGGGGAAGGCCTTAGCCGACGTTGATCTGGGTCTTGATGGAACCGACTGGGAAAGTGTCCCTGAAGAGGAAATCCTTTGTCAGCTAGAGTTTGGTCTACAAGGGTCTTCTTTGGTAAGTCATTTAGACTCATCAATTTTGTTTATTATTTTCTAGCAAAAAATGTCATCTTCCTTTGTTAATTATTTTCTTTTACCTTTTACAGAGTCACGACGATGACGGTGGCTAGGAAGGTGGCCCTAGTGGGGTGGGGCAAGATGATGCGGAGGAGCCTGAAGATCAAGCTCCTCCTGGATTTGATGCCTAGTTTCTATTTGATGTTTTTATTGTTAAAATGATTATGTGTATAATCTATGTATTATGTGGAGACATTGTGCTAAGTTGTAATTTGACTTTGATACATTTATACAATTTTTTAGTTGAGTTTTCTATTATTCATTTTTTTGTTTGAATTTGCGTTTGTTTGAACATTGATAAGCGTAGATTTGAAGTGAAAATCCTTTTGTTCTTTTGGATGTTTAAATGTAAACACGATGCGACAGTGTAAAATGTTTTGTTTATTTTGTCGTTTAAGTGTAATGCAAGAAGTAGGAATGCATGTAGGAATGTAATTGTAATTAAAGCATAATCATGTAAAAGGGGAATGCGAATGAAAACTGTAACTGATAATGTAACAATGTAGGCATAAATTCAAACAGTGAACTTGAATTGAGAGAAAACAAATGTAAGAAAATGCTCTAGTTTAAGGCCATTTCAAGCCATGTGCACGTGTGTGTCAGTTTAAAGTCATGATGAACTATAGTCTTGATGTTCTAGTTTAGGGCCATTTCAGGCCCCATGCACTAGTTTAAGGCCATTTTGGGCCATGCACACGTGTCTATCAGTTTAAAGTCATGATGTACTGTAGTCTTGATGTTCTAGTTTAGGGCCATTTCGGGCCCCGTGCACTAGTTTAAGGCCATTTCGGGCCATGTGTAAATAAGAGAAGTTTCAAGTGATATTGGTGGATTTCTTGGTAAACCGGCCATTTTTGGCTGTGGCTAGTTTTATGTCATTGCAAACATGTGATAGTTTAATGTCATTTTGGACAATGGACGTGATTTATTAGTTTAGTAATTTTTTTATTTTTCTTAATTTGATGTTAGGACTGACGCTGGTAGGTATGATTCTGTACTCAGCGTCCCCTTCACTGATCACGTTGAATAGTAATTCAGCCCAAGGGACGTCTAATGGAATCAGCTCTATGTTGGCATCTTCTAGTGCTTCTGTATGTTTAGTAGTTTCGATGTTTGTTGTAGTTTCTAGGTTAGGCAGTATGTGCAAAGTTTCAAGTTTGGGTGTTTCTATGCTAGGTGAAGTTTCTTTTGCATCTGATGGATCATTGTCTACTAGTTGCATGCAACTTTGTTTTTCCTTTGTGTCATCTTGTTTAGGTTCTTCAAACTTAACCTCCGAGCCTTAGTTTGTTTCTGTATGTGACAAGATGGTAGGTGTAGCAGCCTCCCCATGTATAACGATTTCACCACCTTCATAAGGCAGGTGGATCTCTTGGTGTATGGGGGAAGAGACTGCTTTGAGTTGGGCCAACCAAGGTCTTCCTAATATTAAATTAAACCCTGGCATTTTGTCGATGATAACAAAGTTAGCAGATGTGGGGAACTGATCCCCTACTATAAAGTCCAAAGTTATGGTGCCTTTTACTACTACGCGTGATCCACTAAACAATTTTAAATATGTAGTGGAGGTTGGTCTGATTAGTTCCATAAGCCCTAATTGTTCAATGATGGGATAGGGTACTACATTTGTGGCGGCTCCGTCATCTACATGCATTCGATGTATTTTGAATTGATTTACTTGTATTGTTATGAACATAGGTGCAGTTGTCACTTCTCCTATTTTCTCATCAATTTTGATGTTGTTAGTATGGAAGCCTAGTGATTTAGAAATCGACCCTTGAGGCGAATACATTACTGCATGAATGGAAAGTTCATTTGGAGGTAAGTCTTCATTTACTGGGATTGATGTCAACATACGTACTAGGGCTTCGCGATGAGTTTCAGAAGTTAACATCAGGTCATATAGGCTTAACGAAGTGTTTTTCTATTTAAGTGCCTACGTGGCCTGTGTTAGGGTTGTTGCTAAATCTTTACCGTTAGGTGCATGCTTGTTAGTGGTTACTTGGTCTATCGGGCCCAACAGTTTTATCTCATGTGTAGCTGGTTTGATGATGTCATCTGTAACTATTGATTTAGATGTATCATTTGTTCCTAATGATTCTCCCTTATAGCTCATGTTTGGTTCATTATTAGGTGATGTCATGGGTACTATACTTAATGGGGTAGGCTTGGGGAATCCTAAGGCAAGATGTTGATGTTCTTTCTCCAATCTTTCTTGTGTGAGCCTGTCCGCCAGGCATTCTCGCGTGTGGTGTGGGGGAACATTTGGTTTCTGAACATCAGGTTTCTTTAGAACCCGTATGACGTATGGAGTAGGATGGGGTTGCGATTGGAGGGTTGAAGGTGGTTGAGTGTCAAGCTGCTTGGGCATCCTAACAACATACGGGGTTGGTCTATTCTGCATTTGCAGAGTGGAATGTTGGTGATTATCAGGATGTTTGGGTATGCTGACAACATATGGAGTTGGTCTAGTTGGGGGCTATGCCTCCATAGTTGCAACCACGGGTGGCACCCAAACTACATAGGGAGCGGACCGGGTAAGAGGTTGCGTGTTTGAGGTTGTAGTGATAGGAGGTACACGCATTACGTATGGTTTGTCTTGTGGTGCTACAGTAGAGGCTGCCACTGCAGGGGGTATAGGGTCTTTGCAGGGCAGGTGGGTTATATGGAGGGTATGATGATTGAGGTGTGGGTGTTTGTGCAGTAGGAGGGATACGAACTACAAAGGGTCTCCTAGGTGTTTGCTGTTCATTATCTAAATAAATGGTGTTAATCCTAGGTGCTTCTTGTTCGTTATCTATGTAGATAGTGTTAATTACGTATAGTGCTTCCTTAGTATTTAGTGGGTCTTTATATACGCCCATGGATTGGTTTTGGGGTTTGGACTCATTGAAAGTTATTTCACCCCTATCTATCATTTGTTGAATGTCTTATTTTAGGGCAAAAAAAAAATCGGTACCATGTCCATTATGTTGATGGTACTCGCAATACCTATCGAGTCTAAAGCCTTTTGGGATAGGAGGCTCGTTAGGTGTGGCCAAGCCTGGATTCTTAACCAATTCATAGAATTAATCATGTCTTTGAATAGCTACAGGAGACATATGCTTGTGTTTCATCATTCCATCCTTCAAAGTTGGTCAAATAGTTAAGAAGGTCTCGCAGGTAGTGGCGTGTATTGAGAGGGATCTTTCCTCTCAAAGTTTTGGGCATGACCTATTGTAGCAGTTTGTGATGTAGAAGGTTCGAGTGGAGTGGCAGGAGCTGGTCTAGTATAGTTAGTAGGGGTAGCAGGCAATTTGTCTTGTTGTCTCATGCTCGTTTGTTGTATTTCTGCTACTGCTACTATAGTTGTCTTGGCCTTTTCTTTGTCTTTCTTTTTATGTTGGTTTTTAAATGCTGAATAGGCTGGGTCATGATTATTTTGCATAGCTTCTTCAATATTCTTTATTTGTACAAATGCTTGGCTAAGAGTGTGTGCATTAAGATAGTATAGTTTGGACTTAAAAAAATCATTAATGGCCCCCTTTAGAATAGTGAGGAGGTAAGTCTCCAGGATTGGCTCATGGAGCTCATTGAGGGTAGCACTCCACCTTTGAATAAATTTTTGAACAGGTTCAAGCGATGCTTGCTTGACCTGTATGAGGCTATCAAGTGTTGCTTCAGGCTTCAAGTTATACTTGAACCTGGTAATGAACTGGTGTAATAAATCTTCCAAAGAGGCTATGGAGTTTCGGGGCAAAGCCTGATACCAGTCAAGTGCTTTCCCTGTGAGGGACATGGGGAACACTTGCAAGATGGCATGTGGCCATGCCTGAAGCAACACGCATGCTATTCTAAATGTTACAAGATGGGCATTGGGGTCTATTTCCCCATTGTATTTGGTTAACGTGGGTAGGGAAACACCTTTAGGTAATGTTAGAGGTGGAATCGAAGAGCTGATAGGGTCATCTTGATAGAAATCTACTATCTTAAGCTCTTCATCGGTAGCTGTTTTGAGGCACTTGACTTCATCAGTTAGCTCTTGCATCAGCTTTTTGGCTTTAGCCCAGTCTTGGATACTAGGCAAGATAGTAGATTGATTATGTTGTGTCATATACAAGTTAGATTGTTGCACGGTGGGCTGGAAAGAGGAGAGTTGAGTGATTGGAGGTTGCACTTGTGGAATATTCATGGTAGGTGCTACTAAGGGTAGCATACTATAAGGAAAGGGTTGTTGTTGTTGTTGTTTTTGTACTTGAGGGATGTTCATGGATGGAACTGTAGGAGGTGGTATGTTGTAGTGAGGGGATTGATGCAGTTGCATACCGGTCGTAGCCCACTACCCGATCATATTTTGTGGGGGAAAACCTTGAACTTGTTGAGTTGAAGTGGTGAAGGATGCTCCTTGAGTTTGAATCCATGGTATATAGTGCATGGATGTAGAAGCTGGTATCACATACGTCATCCCAATCACTTGAGGTGGGAAAGTTACTCCCACATTAGTTTGAGGGGGGTGTTGTTGGGGTTGTATTTGCAAGAAAGGGGATGACATGGTAACAGGAGGAATAGTGGTGATGGGTATATTGAATTGAGTATCGGTCACTGGGAGTGGGAACAAGAGTGAATGGTTCCTGTTGAGGCACATGTGCTTGAGTGGTTTTAAATGAATGGAAAGACATAGTATCCCCCATGAAGGGATGAAATAATGGGTTTGCGTAAGTGTGTGGACTAAGAGTATGGTATGAATCCTCGTGTTCGGACTGAACCGCAAAGTCATCCTCCTCCTGTAATTGAGGATTTGCCATAGACTAGTCTAAAGACTGATTCCTGGCTAGGAGGAGCTGTGAGATGAGTTCAAAGTAGTGCTTGGGGAGAGGGATGATGTCATATGGAGAGGGGATAAACTCATGCCCTCCCTTATAAATCAACTCATATTGTTTCTTAGCTTCTAGTTCAGTTTGATCTATTGCCAAGCTAGCTTGTATCTTCACACATATAAAGTTATACTGTTCCTATGTTATGGTGTTGAATGATGGATTCTTCCCTTGCAGTCTAAGAGATCGGCAAGGTCCTCCCTGGGGATTAACCTCATCGTTGGCCCCTATAGGTTGCATAATGGGTATCGGCATCGTTGTGGGGCCAACAGTATCCAGAATGGACTTGGTTGAAATGTTGGTGTTGGCGGTATTCATGATGAAAAGGTCGTAAATGTAACACGGTGGAAGGGATACAATGTTAGGGCATACAGGTAAGGATTTGGCCAAGTCTGAAATGGGTGTGCTTATCAGCGTACACCTAAGTTGGCAGCATGTGACATGTTTGCACAGCATATGGACTGGGTCCTAGTGTACAGGCTTCAATGACCAACGTACAAAAACTAGTCACAGTGTGTAAGCTGAGGTCACGGCGTGCAGACTGCAACTGTCAGTGTAAGGCCAGAGTGGCCAGCATGTTGCGAGTGGTGGAAGCGTGTAGACAAGGTCTACAACATGCAGGTACGTTGGGCAACGTGTAGATAGGGTCTACAGCCTACAAGTACGTTGGGCAGTGTGTAGAAAGGGTCTACAATGTGCTGGTACATTGGGAAGTGTGTAGATAGGGTCTATAGCATGCACGTACGTTAGGCAGCATGTAGATAGGGTCTATAGCGTGCAAGTATGTTGGGCACCATGTAGACAGGGTCTACAGCGTGTAGGTACATTAGGCAGCGTGTAGACAGGGTCTATAGCATGTAGGTACGTTAGGCAACGTGTGGATGCTAAGAATGCTACAGAATAGGATGTAGATTTGAGATGTACAAAATTAGATTTAATGTTGATGCAATGTAAATATGAGAAAACTAGGTGGTAGATCAGAGACACAGGGGGTGGGTGTATGAGATCAGAGTAGATTTAAATAGTTTCAGGCCCTCCTTCTAGCGCCATTTTCTATACTATCTGAAATCATCAGTGCCCGGCTGGAATAAAAAAAAGACACTGAGAGATCCACAGACAGACACAAAAGACCCTACCTTTGCCTGAGGGTCAGTTGGAACTTACGAAGGTAGAGTACCTTGGGTGGTCCACACGCGGATCAGACAAGGATTTCCCCAAACATATGCTAATGTGCAATGCGCTAGGTTATATGTAAACGGTGTAACAAATGTAAACTAGAATGTAAACGTGCAAGGATGTAAACAAGAAGTAAACAAGAACGAACAAAAACTGTAGCAAATCTTAGCCAAAAATGCAGCAATATTATCACATGATGAAAATTACAATGCACCGGTCTAAACGCAATTGTGGTTCTGGCACAAGGTGGATGAAGAGCCCCGATGGATGCGAAGGGATGATGGTATGCTGGTTTAGACTACAGGCACAATGTGGAGGCTGTATGCTTAGCATGCAGGGTCCAAGTCCAGCATACAGGATGAGTGTTTCGAATGTTCTCAGTGTGAGTTGCTCAAATTTTCTTCTTTCAATTCTCTAATTTTTCCAACCCCGACTTGGTCAAAAATCTAGGTTTTTGTACAAGTTTGGGCATTAAAATCAGATCTAAGATGGGATGATTGGCTATGGGATGCTAGAATTTCGAATCAGGTTACATGTGGAGCGTCGACTGAGTGCAATAGAATGAAATTTTACAAGTGTATAGCGTGAACCATGCTGGCATGTACATGCTGGGCGTATAGACTCCACATGCTGGACAGCGTATGGGTAAGCACGAAGAATTTCTAACCAAATTTCAAACTATGAAGCTAGTTTTGAGAATGGATCTAGATGCTTGATGTCCTAAGGATGTTGCTTGCCGATTTTGGGCTCATTTGTCCTTGATTTGATAGGGTTTTAGGAGGCTCCAAAAGTGTATGTGCTGGGCGTGCAGGCCATCGTACAGGCATGAAAGTGCCAGTTTTCAAGGTCACAACTTGATTTTTGAGAGCCCAGGATGATGTATGATAGTTTTCCTACCTCTAGGAGTTGATTGCCTGTGAAAATCATGCTCTAAGTGTCTATTTTGGTCTACCTTTGAAGTCATACACTAGGCGTGCACGTTGGGCATACACGCTGGGTGTACATGCTGAGCATGCATGCTAGGTGTAGAAGATGCATACTTAGTGAAAACCAAGTCTTTTGAGCTCAAGATTTTCCAGGTTTGATGTAGGATGTCTGTGGGTCCCAGGGGACCTTTTCCTGTTCAGTTCAACTCCGTTTGATGCTGTTTTTGAGGTTCGCAAGCTTCGGTCATGCCGGGGAGCATCATGACTTAGTTCGATTCTTGTTGGAGAAGTGCTAAACTCAGAATTTTGTAGTGTTTCAATTATGTCTTTCTTATGAATAATTTTATAAGTAAATAGTTATTTATTATTCTAATACAACTAATATTACTTGATTTTACATGAATATGCAAAGAAAATACAATGTGCCTACCTTAGAAAACATGATTATTACATCACATATTAAAACTACGCTTACTCATTCTAAATCAAGATTAATTTCTAATTTCATCTATCATTATTCATTAGCATAGCTACAAAAGATAGGAGAGTTTGTTTCATCCCTCATCCCTTATAACTAGTTAATTGATTGAAGTTTAATTATGTTTGTATAAATCCAAAAGATCTATTTGACAAATTAGTTTGTACAAAATACATGAGCAGCAATAAATGAAACACTAATATTAATTATTATAACATCATATAAATATCTAATAGAAATGTTACAAACCCTAATGATTTAGATTTAGCCTAGATCTCACTAACTAGTAAAAAGAGTCATTTAACTAATAAAAATAGTCATTTACGAGCATAATAAAAATAAAATAACATGGTCTCTTTGGAGACATCCCATAAATTTGAAACAATATAGAGAATATTAGCATGGCCCCTACACAAGGATGACGTACAAATTGAGAAATAAAAGAACAACATGGCATAGCAAATTTATGTATTATTTTAATTAATAATTATATAAAATTAAATATTAGAAATTGAGAAACAAACATAATCAATAAAAATAAATGTTAGAAAATAAAATAAAATGCATAATTACAAAGTACAAAATAAAATGCATAATGTTATAAATGTTAGAAGATTATTTCATAATTGAAGTTATTAGCGTTTGAATTTTATTGATAAAATAATATTTTTAACATTAAAATAATATTATTTTTCTATAAAATGTATAGCACATGCTAAAACAAAAATGGATTCTTGCAACATCCCAAACAAGATGATAAAGATGGAATTTTCATAATTATAATATTTTATTATTTATTTATAAAAATAGGTACATAGCTTTAATATCCAAAATTTATATATATCTTTTATTTTATAAAAGAATAAAAAATATAAAAAATAATTTTATAAGTTCCAAAGGTTTACCTCTATAGAATTGAGTTACCATCAATCCTATGTCTCTCTTCTGGCTCATCCTTGGCTACGTAGGGTTCTTTGCATTAAAAATGTAGGGGAAATCAAAAATTCCTCTAGTAAGAAAGCTTTTTTTATTTTCCTATCCATGGAGTATATAAGGTTTTGGATAAAATTATATGGATATGCGTCAAGAAAATGTTCCAATCAAATATTTTAAAATCCAAAAATGCAACAAGATTTTTAACAATCTAATTATTTTATATTAGAATTAGAAATATTTAAAGGATAGATGTTGGTTTATCCTCACTACTAAAACAAAATAACAATGTTGGTATAACCTTACTACTAACTACAAATTACCCTAAAGAATCTAAAGCGAGTCCTTAATAGCCATGTCTTGACAATAACCTCATTGCTAACATCTTTAGCATCCATTAACACACACCTTAGAAGGATAGCTCTTGTCTATACTTCATTGTACACCATTATACTTAACTTCTCAAGGCTAAGATCTTAGCTAAATCCTCATCTACATATGAATTTATTAATTAAAATCAAAGGTTAGAAATCTATCGTAACCCTTGTTCCTATGAGATGTATCTCATCAAGTAATACCTCACTCTTGTAAGTAAAGGAAGGCATTTCAAAGATCCATGATTCTCACTACTAACTAAGAAAAACTTAGTCACAAATAAAATATTTTATATTATTTTTTTATGTTTTTACTTTCTAATTTTTTTAAAAAATAACAAAAATTCCACAAAATTTTTTACTTTCTAATTTTTTTATATACAAAACAAATCTAAAATGATAAAAAATTTGTAGAATCGTAGCTTAATGTTAAAAATAATAAAATAATAGAAAAAAGTTGGATTGTATGAAGGAAGTGTACAAAATCCATAATAAAGGAGGGCAAGAAAGAAAAATTAAATAAACTTTCCTACAAAACCTTTATAGCCTTTCAAAATCCCCTTCTTTCACTTATTTTCCCTTCTAAATTACCTATAACCTTCTATCTCTTTTCATCAAACCCAAGTGCTTTAAGTCTTCTAAAAGCAAAACATAAACATAATGAAAGAGTAACGGCCTATTCATAGGGTGGAAGGGTCATATGCAATGTAAATAATGTCTAACGTACATGTAAACATGCATAAATCCATCTCTTGCAAATGCATACAGAACATTTTACTAAGAAAGCTATAAATTTGCGTTTGTGTTAAGAAGGGAAGGCTCTTTATTTTTGAGTTTTTATTTTTTAAATTTTCTTTAAAAAAAAACATCATAGATTTGATTTTAATGAAACAAGGAACAAATTTGATGTTTTGAACAATCTGGGCACAATTGTAAAATCAAATTCTAGGTGGAACATCATCCTAAGGTACTTCATTAACAAAACTATTTTAATCAATATTTAGTTTTAATTTATAAAAAAACTTAGATTTCCAATTTAATGATAAAAAGTTATAGGTGATATTGCATGGATAAGGGTAGATTCCTAAATGCTCCATGAAGATAGTATTGCATAATCATATACACATAATACAACAATGAGATGCTACCCTAGTAGTAAGACTTTTGATTTTAAAGTTATAAGTCATGAGTTCAATTTTGGTGGGTAATCCTAAGTTATAAAGTTCTAATTGGTCTACATATATTAAGGCATACCTATATTATACTTATTTTTGTATTCCAACACCCTTCTACCATCCCCATATACACATAATAATTATTATTATCATCATCCTAGCCTTATCCCAAAAAATGGGGTTAGCTACATGAGTTCTTCTTTATCATTCACCTTTATGAAGAGCTAGCCCGATATGGGAAACCTTGTCCAATTTTCATAATATCCAGGTGATGATGTTGTGCATCATTTCTAAATGATGTCTTACCAAGTCCTTGCCTATTTTCCATGGTAACTAGGTCTAGCATCTACAAAATATAAAAGAAAACTCATCCATGAAATTTGGCAAAGTTTTATAGCCAATTGCCAACCTAACATTAACCCTCTTTCTTTTGTATCTAGTCTTGGAATTCATATGCACATAATGCAAAATAGAATATGCATAATCAAATATTTAAGGGGGATGTTGGACCCAAAAAATTTAATACATTAAAAATGAAAATTTAGAGTACAAAAGCAGAGAAGCACTACAAAGAGGAAAAACTCCATAACAACAAAAAAGGCCTAATAATTTTGGGGATGACTTTTCAAGTTTTCATCCTTACAACCAATCCTAAAATATCTCTCCTATAGAGTAGGAAAACGATCAGACCTTTCCCTTGTTTGAAAGCATCTAAATGCATATTAAATGCTTCTTATTAATAAAAAGAGAAAAAAATTAGGAATTTAGTAGAAGTATCAAAAGCGATTTTATTCATTTAAGTAAAGTAATGATGTCATCTTTTTATTGAATTCATAAAATAAAAAATGATTTGTTAAAATGCATTTGATAACATTAAATTAAATAATTAAACCTATGTAAAATTTCAAGTTATGATAATAGATGTATCTAATGTTCTTGTAATTTGAACACTTCTTCTATATAATGACCTAGAACCAATACTAGCAATTCAAATAATTTATATAAAATTTATTTTAAGATTATTTACCTTTTATTAAGAAACATGTTTTGTAACATTCTAATAATATATGTTACTCATCTTATCCAACTTGTATAATATATAATCGACATATTCTAAAATCAAGTTACATATATTTTATCTTATTCTTTCAATTTGAATGTAATGTGTTCTCATTCTTACTCTACTAGTTAACATTTACATGGATAGATAAAGAGTTACATGTAAATATTTAATTTGATTATATACGCCACCTTTAAATTTTTTCTAGTAAAATTAAAACTTCATTTGATTTTTTGCTTTATTTTTTCATCTCTCCAAACCCTTCTCCTTAATAATTTTTCAAGCCTAATTTGAGTTCATTACTACATCTAAATTTTCCATATCCTATTTTTGTAACCATAGTTTTCCTACATAATACCATCCTTGTTACTAAGCTTTTCAAATGATTTTTCCTAATATCTTATTACTATGTTTTTTATTCAAAAAGAATGTTAAGGATCTGTGTCAGCTTCTAATGAAAACATATTAATTTCTAATAAAAGTCTAGCATATCAAACTTTAGTTTTGATATTGAATTTATATAATAAAAAATATTGTGTTTATTGTTCAAATTGAATGTTAAGAATTGATATGTTATGTCACATCCCAAAACTTGACTTAATCTCTTTGATTAATTTTTTTATTTTCTTCCTTAGAGTCCATTATTATCTCTTTTCTAATTACTTCTATTACCATACTTTCTTAATTATCTTGGATTTTAAATGTAAAAAAACACCCCAAGTATCAAGGTCCTCCAATCATTACATCAATTACAAAATAAAGAAAGGGATTTGAGGATATCATTATGTGTAAAATTATACTTGACCCTTATAGACTATGGGTTCAAGGATTAAAACATTAGAAGAAATCTCTAGTAGTAGAATCCTTAATCTTCAACCAATGTATTTATATCCATATTAACCTTCTCCATCTAACACTTGTAGTAACATCATTTGTGATGAGCAGTGAGGTACCCCTACACCAAACCATAAGAATCACAAAGCATTCACACGTGATCTAGTCAAATTCCATGGACTTTATAGTCTAGGAAGTAAAGCTTGCCTTAAGGTCATTTGTTGTCTTCCCAATTACACTTGTGAAGTACAAAGGTATGGTTAAGTGAAATTGAGGCATATGATTTTTATCATTTTATGTTTTATGTTTTTGGGTGCTTGAAGAGAGAGAAATAGAGTAATTTAATGACTAATCTAAATTAACTAACTAACTGGTCTCTAACTAATCCCAACATAAGCATCCATTCCTACTTTCCATACACATCTTGAACCCACGTATATACTACTGAGTTATGAAGCACTACGCTATTAAGCATACCAAGTAATAACAATGCTAGGATTGCCAAGTGAATACATGCTATGTTCAAAGTGGTCATACTTATGTATTTAATCTATTTAGCTTATCTCACATAATTACCTTAATCAACTTAATTACTAGGAAAATATTGAATAAATAACTGAAAATATTAAATGCATAAATGAAACACTTAAACTATCTAGAATGATACAAGACTTATCAACAAGTTCATCTTTATTGCTACACACACTATCATGCTTAGGTATAACAATGCTTGAATAAAGATCTATACACTCAATGACTCCTACTATGAGTACTTAAGAAAATATTCTAGCTTTTGACTAAACAAACTACAAGAGCTCTACTACTCTTACGAAATTTGATGCCATAAATTTGGTTGGTGAGCACATATTTATAGGCCAAGATAAACCCTTGCATCGATAGGGCCACGTCAATGTAATAAACTACATCGACAGGGCCTCGTTGATAGGGCCTAGTCGATGGGGCCCAATCAACACAACAAACCACATTTCATCAATTTTCATGCATCATTATGTAGGAAGAGTCATATATCTCCAAGTAATTGGATCCCTCCTATTGTCCCTTGGAGTCATGACTAATGTGGACAATTACATAGTGATATCAAATTGTTAGATCGCATAACTAATAAACTATCAAAGAACAAACTTACTAGTCAACTCTCTCAAAAATATATTCTAATGTTAAGTTGATCATAGGTTTACTATCCATGAAAGGAGGAAACTAAGACTCCCAAAGACTACTATCCCAACCTAGCCACAATAGATAATATAAAATTCCTAGCCTACCTACAACCTCTTCATCATCAAACATCCTAATACATCATTGGTCTCTAATAGCAATATTAAGTAATTATACTACTAAGTACCCTCAATATGCTTACAACATCTTGTGGCCAAAGCAAGAAGATCACCAAAGCTTAGATTTCATGATAGAGGGCACCACAATCACCTTTACTACTCCTTCTAATTAGATAATATATTTATAAAACCATTTTGTCTACTAGCTATGATATCATATATAGGATATCATAGCTCTGCATACGTCATCATAGATGCCATGTAGTGGGCCATGGTCATGCCTATAAATACCAACCCACCATCACATCCAAACAACAACTTTTAGCTAATAGTTAGTGGAATTCTTGTAGTTTGTTTTTGTAACTTAGAGTTAGAGTTAGAGTGAATACCTACAATGTAGTAAACAATAGTTGTATGGATTCTTTATTTGATTGAATTATTTCTAGATGTAATTTATAAACAAAAATAAAAATCAAGATTTTTTTTCATCATTATACCATCTCAGTTAGATTAATTTTTACTTTTCATCATGGCTCAAATGTGGTATTAAAACTTGCCAAGTAATAGCATCACAAGTTGGAATGATATGAAAAGTCTTTTCTTGGCTTAGTTTGGCAATCAATTGGATCAACAAACTATACAGTGGGTTAGTACAAGCTAAGCAAGGAGTTAAAGAGTCAATTAGAGATTTCAACATTAAGTTTCAAAAACTTTGTGGACTCCTTAAAACACAATATAGACCATTTGATGAAATGCTTAAAGACACCTATCTTAAATTTGTAAATCCCAATATTTCAATTTGGTTAAGAAGAACTCCAAACTTGGTAACATTAAATGACTACTTTAGTGAAGCTATACATTGAGAAAACTAGTTGAACTTGAATCATGAAGAAAATAGCACAACTCAAGAAAGAGAAGAGAAAATGATGATTTAGGTGCAAGATTTTGCTCAACTTAAAGAATTACTAGAACCATCTCATATTCAGGTAGAGTAAAAATTAAAAAGCAAAGAATCTAAAAAAGAATAATTAATGAGAGACTTGTCCAACAAGGTAGTGAAATTAGAAAAATCTTTGGAAAAAGTTAAAATCAAGGAGAAAAAGAAAAATATAAAGTTTAAGCATCAAGAAACTAAGTTAGTAGAAGATGAGGATGAGTTAGTAGAAGGATGAGAATGATCTTGTTATGTCTAAATTCCTTGATATTGAATTAGATAATGAGCTATCTAGTGTTCATTATACAAATAAATCTTCTAACAATGGATCTAGTGATACCTCTTCTCTATCATGTTTTGAAGAGGATATATCCTTAGATGAAGAGTGTAATAACAATTAGGAAAATGGATATAATCTATGATCAAAAGAAATATTAACTACTTCCAAGCCTCCAAACATTATTTCTTATCCATCTACTAACAAAAAGGTTTTTGAATCAAGTATAAGAGAAGAGAATAAAAGTAAAGAAGATCAAGTAGAACAAAGTACTCAAAATCAATCTTTTAATAAATGGATGAAGAAGCCAGGTTTTTGTGGAGATGGAGAATATGACTTGATTAAATATCTTAAACATGTTAGGGTCAATATCAAAATATATCAATTATTACATATCAAAGATTAGCAAAGAAAATATTTAGAGGTTATTAAAGGTAAAAAGAGAGTTGGAGAATTAGAATTAAGTTATGTATCTAACATTGATAAGACAATAAAAGATAGCTATGATTATACTTCTGATAAGGAAACTCCTCCTTTTCTTTTAACAATGAAGTTAAAGATAAAGCATCTTCATAATTTTTTAGTCGACTCTGGAGCTACATCCACTATCATGCCATTATCTATATGTAAAAAACTTGGTTTGATTCTAAAAAAATCAAATAAAAACATTGTTCAAGTGGATAAAATTAGAGTGAAGATTATGAGTTAACTATCAAATTTTCTATTAGAAATTGCTTCTAAACCTTGTATCAAAAGTAGAGTAACTATTCAAATGGCAGATATACCAAATTCACATAGTTTTTTGTTGAGTAGAAGTTGCAGTAAGAATTTCTCAGTTTACATATCAATGGATTACTCACATATGTGGCTACCTTAGAAAGGAGAGCTGAATCAAATATACATTTATAGTGAGCTTCTAATGAATGAAAACATTACTTCAAATGGAAAGAACAAAGTTATTTAAACAAAAGCTTTTAAAACTAGAATTTGCACACTTTAAGAAGTTGATAACTTGGAAAAAGAAAATTTTAAGGAAGAGAGCAAATGGAAATTATACTTTGATAGTTTTTGTAATTCCTAGGATGCCAGAGCTGGAGTAGTTCTAGTAAAAGATGATTTCCCAAAAATATTCAAAGCAATTCATCTATGTTTCCCTTGTACTAACAACAAGGCTAAATATGAAGCTCTGAGTATTGGAATTAAAATAGCATTGGAAAAGAAATCAAGGTAATCACCATTAAGGAAGACTCAAGATTAGTTTGTGAACAAATTAAATGTAATTCTGTAATAAAAAGCTCATTCTTGTGACCTTATAAACATCTTGTCTATAAAATGTTGGATTAGTTTCATCACTACTAAATAGAAAATATAGGTAGGAAGGATAACTATATAGCGAATGATTTAGCAAAAGAAAATTCATCATTAGATGTGAAAAGAATAGAAGGCTAGGAAGGTGTGATAGTTGAAAAAGAACATCAACCTTAGTACCAAATAACAAAAAGCATTTACAAGTATTCAAAGATGATGACCAATAACTTAGGTTCTTAAGGAATAAACAAGAATTTGAAGGTCAAATCATACCTAAAATAGCCTCAAGGTTTGAGAAAAATATCATGCCTACAAAGGTGATTGATTATGAGCATGAATTTAGCAAAGATTTGATTTTTGGAAAAGATATACAAAATCTAGATAATCAAGCTTATGAAGCAATGAATTTTGGATATACTGAGATACCAAAGATGTTAAATGTAATGAAAGAAAAGGATTATATTTTCAATTAAAATTTATTATTACTTTTAAAAAATAGTTTGCAAAATTTTTCTTGGTCTTATGATGATCTTCAAGTTTTTCAACCAAAGGTGATGACACATAAAATTCATTTGATAGAAGGTTGTAAAATAGTTAAATAAAAATAAAGGAAATTTAATGCATCATTTGAGCTAGCTATGAAAGCTAAGATCAAGAAGTTATTACCAGCTCAAATCATATATCTGGTCTAATATTTGACATGGCTTACTAGCCTTGTACTAATAAGAAAGAAGAATGATGATATTAGGCTTTGTGTAAATTTTAGAAATTTTAATGAAGCCTAAGAAAAAGATAAATACCCCCTTCCTAGAATTGCTAAAATGTTGACCAAAGTATTAGGTTGTAAGTATATTCTTTTCTTAATGGTTTTCAAACTATAATCAGATCATGATAGATAAGGATGATAGATATAAAATATCATTTATCACCAAGTCAGGAATTTTCATTTACCAAAGATTTCCATTTGGATTGTCAAATGCTAGAGCTAATTTTCAAAGAGAAATTGATTTATCCTTTAAAGGTTTAATAGGAAAGTTTGTTTTGGTTTATTTGGATGATATCACTATCTTTTCAAAAAAGAAGGAAGATCATATTGGTCATCTTCAACAAGTTTTTGATAGATGTTGTGAGTATGGTATTTCATTAAATCTTAAGAAATGTATCATTGGGGTTAAATATAGAATTTTAGTAGGCCATGTAATCTATCAAGAAGGAATTTCTATAGATAACTCCTAAATTCAAGTAGTGCAAAATATCGAACATTCTACAAGTAAAAAGTCTCTTAGATCTTTCTTTGGGAAGATAAATTTTGTTAAGAAATTTATTCCTAGATTCACTAAAATTACTAAACCTTTAATGCATGTGCTAAAGAAATGTGTCCTAGTAGAGAAGACACCAAAATTAAAGAGAGCCTTAGCAGAAATTAAAAAAGCTATTCAAGAAGCTCTAGACTTGGTAAAACCAAAATTGAAAGAAGACTTTTAGTTACATGCTTTTGATTCAAATGATTCAGATGCTATCATTTTAACTCAAAGAGATAAATATCAAGATGAATTGATTGAAATTTTTGGATATCATTTGAAAGGTTTAGAAATGAATTATTCAGGTTTAGTGAAATAGGCATCTACAATCATTAAAGTAGTCTAGCATTTCAAATATTATTTGGAAAGCTCATTGTTCCATATTATGCTGATTGAGCCTGTAGTCAAACAATTCTTAACCTAAAATGAAATTGGATTGAAAAGTGGAAAGCGGATCATAAAACTTCAAGGTTTCATTTTTTTCATTGGAAATCTACAAAACTATTAAAGAAATGGAATTATCCAAGTTAATGGCTAGAGAAAATGAACTATTTATGCTTCAAACTCATGAGGGAAATAGGTATGATGAAATTCTAGAATTCCTTGATACATAAAAGGTTCCAAGTAATTTTAATGCAAGTCATAATAGAGTTTTCTTCATAAAAAGAAAATAAATTTGTGGTTAAAGATGGACTTTTATACAAAAAGGAATTCACAGGGGTTTTGTTGGAATGTGTTCGCAATGATCAAGTTGATCCTATCTTAGAACAATTTCATGATCATTCTAATTTATTTTATAAATCTCCTAAGTCCACCATGCAACATATACTTCAGTATGATTTTTATTGCTTTAGTATGTATCAAGATATTATTTCAAGGGTTCAAAGATGTTAGAAATTTCAAATTCATGGACTAAAGATCAAAAAGGCTAGAGCTTCTTTAAAACTAGTAAATGCAAATAGACCATTTTAGCAATGGGGGTTAGATTTTATTAGCACAATTACTCTTTCAAGAGTAGGACCTAAGTTTATTCTCACAACTACTAATTATTTTACCAAATAGTCTAAAGCAAAGGCTATATGAAAAATTTTATCATCAAACATTATTAAGTTCTTAGAAGATTAGATTCTAAGTCATTTTGGCCTACCCAAACTATTGGTATCTGATAATGGATCATCTTTTCAATTTGAAGAGTTTATAACATGGGCATCAGAAAAATTAATCTTTCTATTTTCTTCTTCAAATTATTATCCTCAAGGAAATAACTTAGTTGAATCTACAAATAAAAATTTTATTTCCTACATTAAGAAGTTGATGGATGGGAATCCAAGAAATTGAATTGATTTCTTACAATCTACATTATGAACTAATCATATTAGATTTAAGAAGGCTATTGGAACATCAACTTATAACTTAGTCTATGATTTTCTTGCTAGAATTACAAATAAGATTATAAGTTCAACCTCAAATTTTGTGCAAAAATATAGTTAGAAAATCAATAAAAGTAGAAGTTTCATGACTTTGCTCATCAAAAGAGAAGCAGAATTGGATAGAGCTAAAGATAATTTACTAAAAATGCTTCTCAAATTAAAATATGGTTCGATAGAAAGGCCCTAAAAATAACTTTAAAGTTGGTGATCTTGTATTATTATGGATTATGAAGAAGTCAAATAAATATTTGACAATATGGATTGGTCCATTTCAGATTAAGAGACAATAATNATAAGCCTATATAATACAATAAAAATATGTATATGTTAAAGTACTAGTTTAAAAAAATATTTCATTTAAAGTGTTAGTTAAATTATTAAATTTATATTATCTCAAGTAATCATTACTTATTATATATGTAAGTCGGAGTAATGGTTATATAACTACATAATGGTGAATTAATTTTAACAACCAAATAGTGGAATTTTAATTAGCCAAGCATATGATTATGGAAATTAAATAAATTTTGGCTAAGTGGCAAAGTTGGTTAGTAGATTTGCTGGGAATTTCAAATTTACCTTACACTCTATAAGGAATTCAGCCGAGGGTGAGAGCATACACTAATTCATGGAATTTTTTTTTAAGAAAACCCATCCTTAGGAAAAATAAGGTACAGAACTCTTGTTCTTCGTCCAGAAGGCATGAAAATTTTGGTTTTTAAATCTTGTTCTTCATCTAGAAGTCATGAATTTTTTTACTCAAAAAACTTCTTACTTGTAATCTTATAAGATTCTATCGGCCAATTTATAGATATATATTATAAATATATATAACTAAGCTATTGATCACCAATCGTCTTCTGCTGTAGCGATGATTTAAACATAATAGATAGAAATATTATAAGACCATGGAATGCTTTATTGAATGATCATAAACATGTTGTAATACAGCAGAAATGATCAATGTACAAACTTCCGTAATTGAAAATGTATAGTTACAAATGATCTGATATTCAAATTGGTAAAATTAGTTGAAAAAAAAGAATGAGATCATTCTTCATTAGATTTAATATGTTGCTCTTCATCCAATCTACTCTGAAGGTGCGAAGCCTTAAATATCTTGATATATCTTTCTTTGGAGATCAGAGGGAATATCTTCAAACAATCAATACTCCTCACTTGAGATAGTGCCAGAAATGTAAGACCTGTTATTTCTCTGCTACCAACATCTATACATGCTTTCTTCAATGTCATTCCCTATGACTTATGTATCGTTAAAGCCCATGCTAATCTAAGTGGTAGTTGGCGAGATCCTCCACATATGATTGATGGAATGGGTACTTGTCGAGGATGTTCATTATCATATGGTACTCCAATATAGGAGTCAAACTCAACGATGACATACGATGGCAACTGTGGAGGTTGACAGTGTGGACTATATATTATTTTCTTAATAATTCCACATGCACCACTAACCAATCCTGCTTCTGGCCATAGATTAATAGTGAGCACAACCCTTGCATCCTCACAAATGAACACTACTCGGTGCAATTCTCCTTCTGAATCATCCCAAAATTTCACACCATTTGTCCTTCTATCTACTATGCACCGTGCAACTGGCTTCTTCATTTTTAGCAATATTTTTTCATTATGCATATGCACTTTATCCTTTGTATCAAACAAATGCACAAAATCCTCAAATCCATCTCACCCATCCAATGTTGATGGAAGTTGCATTCTTAGGCTCAAAAATTCATAATCCTCATCACTTATCTTTCCTTCTCATATATTCATTAAAACTTCTTTAAATCTTTTTTGTTGCAAATCATCACCCCTTTGTCGATACACAGCATCCAAGGTTACAAATTTATTGAATGCCAACCACAAATTCTTCACATGCATCTGAGATGATAAGTATGGTATAAAATCTTTAACAGGTGGAAGCTGTGCAAGATCTCCAATGAGTATCATAGATCTACCACCAAAGTTATCCAAACGATTATCTAGAAATATTTCCTTAAGCCTTCAATCAATGCTACTAAGCAATTTGTCACCTATGAAACTCATTTCATCTATAATAATATACTTTAATTATTTGTATTTATTTCACAACGATGATAAAGTTGATGCAACCAATAGTTTGTAATCTCTGATTCCAATCTTCAACGCAGAATGTACTGTACTTGCATTAATATTATATGCTGCAGCACTAGTAGGGGTGAGCATCAATAAGCTATTCTTTCCAAATGAGCAAGTTCAACTAAATTCTTTATGAATCATATCAATGACATACGATTTTCCTGTGCCTACTGTACCTTGAATAATCATCAATAGAGGAGAAACTTCATCCATTTCAAATTGTTGCATATATAGATGGCCAGTGATAATCTTGTAGCATTTCTTCTGTTGAACTCCTAGAGAAGATATGTCCACCTGATTATTGTTATTTCCTGAATGTGTTATTATCCCATGTGATCTATGACCATGAACAAAAGATGTAGTAATCTTTGCAACATCTTCTCCTGGATAGTTGGCTGACCATTCATTCTATCTATCTCGACCTCTTAATCCAAGCATTTCAAGTTCACTTCATTGAAAATGAGTTGATGTAAGTAGATGTCGATTTAGTACTTCAAAATCATATTCAACACCATCCTATCTTTTTGGAATAATATTTATATACTGCCTCTCTTCCTCGCAAGCATGTTCAAACTCTTCATTGAATGTCTCCTCTTCCAATTCATAGATGTGTCGAACCAAAATCCATTTTCGTTCAATTTCTTCGTCATTTCTTTCCAGATCATGTTTGACATCTCTAAAAGGATAGTGTAGTAATAGCTGTGCCCAATAGTAATCTATCCATTTCTCCTCTCCTTCTCTTGGAGCTACTCTAAATTTTAGAAATGTTCTTACAACAACTGGTCGTAGTCGAGGCTTCCACACTGGTAGTTCTCTCTTCTTTGAGATAAAGGTAAAATATTTTGTAGCATTCAACAATGAAACTCCTTCCATTTCTAGTGGTCTCTTTTGATATGCATTGATAAGGGTTGTATATGGTTCTGGTT
Organism: Gnetum montanum; assembly: GCA_015680685.1. Lineage (NCBI taxonomy): Eukaryota > Viridiplantae > Streptophyta > Gnetopsida > Gnetales > Gnetaceae > Gnetum > Gnetum montanum. The sequence goes on from MNCI01000920.1 coordinate 571,497, forward strand.
CCTCATCTCCATCTACATCTGGTGTAACTCTTTTATACATATCTCTAGACACATTTATAGTATCAAATAGTCGACTACATTCCACTATTGGAAGTTTATATAGCATATGACAAACCTCCATGGCACCTATGTCTCTATCAGCTGCAGCATCCATCATGAGTTTTTTGTATGTAGTCAATGCATTTTCTTCATGGTTTCAAGATTCGGCAATACGAAGTAATAAATCATGAAAGCATCTTGACTTCTTTTCAGATTTTGCTGCATATTTTGCAATATATTTAATAACAACATATTTTTCAAGGATCGGTTGAAAGTTTGTGTTTGCTCTCCACGTTTGAAGGATCATTCTATTATAAACATTCAACCTTGGATCATTTTGATATGGTTCATACGTAACATGATTTTTGTTTTTTGGATCTTGAAAGAGATCTAATTGAGCTCACATTGGCCATGGAACATTATACCTAAGGTAATAAATTAAAGTTATAAAATTATTTTCCTAGATCCCATACATTCATGATGCAAATAAGAATCTAGGTATTCAGAGAAATATAATTGTACCTACAAACTTACATATGATTTCGGATTCTTAAACATGCTCCTCTCTTACATTGTGTGTGTCGCTGAACTGAATTTAAGAGCTCATCATAATCAATGTCAAGATCCATGAATTGTAGCTGTTGACTTTGAATTTCGCATGGATGCCTAGGATTATTAACACGTTGCATCTACAAATGAAAGATTTGTATAAT
>MNCI01000920.1:572316-594614 GCA_015680685.1 Gnetum montanum
CAAAGAAAGCCATGGACATGTGGTGATCCCCTATGTTGCCATTCATATCTTGTCCAGTAATCAACCATATCAAATTCTTGAAATAAAATCATTTCTCGAAATGCCTTATGTCGAAGATGCATAAACTCAGCAACTATATGTGGGTTCTCAATAATATTTTTCATTTTCCACTCTCTTATCTCATAAATATTTTGTGGGGGTTCTGTAGGCATTACCTTATGTAGATTTGGCTAATAAAGATTTGTTGCACTCAGAGTAAAAAAAACAGTTGGTGCACCCAACTCATTTATCAAATCAAACAACTGTGCTTTGCATTTTCTCCAGTACAAAGGCGTTCCTTGTACTGTTGTTCCAAATCTCATCAAATTATCAACAAAATTATCTAATGGTGCATTTTGTAGTCCTTCACGTAATTCTTAGATTGTTAATGGTTCTTCTATAATATTTTTTTTAAAGAATACTGATGTTGATTTCAGTGCACGATGTCTCGTTATCATGTTATAAATGTGATACCTGAAAAAAATGAAAATAAAACTCTATGTACTTAGTTCATAAGATGTCAAAAACATGAATGCTATTTAGAAATGTAAATGTAATTAATTTTTGATACCTGAATCTTTTATGACATCCAAATCTGTGATCCTTATATCGAAGTAGATGTCTAGCATATTCATGTAACATAAAATCCTTGGAACTTCTTGTAAGGAAGTCACATTTTCCACATGGAAAAAACGTTGGAAATGACATTGGAAGCATTCCAACTGTGTTGAAGTCATTGATGGGTGACTCTGAAATTGTTGGCCATTGTGCGTAATCTGAACTTTTAACAATTATATTTTCTAACCAAGATCTTACCAGATCAAGTTCTTTCCCTAAAAGAACTAGACGTGACGCTACTGATGATGTGTGTCTAATAATATTTTCCTTCTTTAAATTAACCAAAGGACCATCAAACTGTAATCTCATCTCACCATCCTCCTCAGACAATCTAATATAATGAATCCTTTCAAAAACATTAATGTCTTCTATATCACTGACATCATCCAAAGCATGCTCATCTATTTCTACATCCTGATAGAATGGATCATTCTGTTTCTTATACAATAAGGCAGCATATACACACTTTTTATTTACAAAAAAGTTATAGGTTGTTCCAATTTGATCAACCTATCTTAAAATTAGCATTGGAATTTCATGAATTCTCAAAGGTAGCCTAGTTGCAATTTCATATACATCTTGCATAAAACTGATGGTATGTCCTTTATATTGTAATTGACCTCCAATAGCATGCGTAACTTGTAAAATAGGATTAATTCATGATATAAGCATTTCTTCAACTTCTGATAGTTATGATAAGATTATTGGCTGGGGTTCTGGATCCATATCATTATCAGCAAAAAAACACTTAATCTCTTCACCATCGTGATTCAAGATCCCCATTACTTTTTCATTTGCACACCTTGCACATGTTGGACCAAATCTTTGTACAGGTTTCATTAACATACTCAAAAAACTTTCATTGCAAATACCACATGATCGGGGAACACTAAACTTATCAACCTTGCTTGAAAATCTTGTTATTGTATGCATGATTTCTATATTTGACTTATGAAGATTTGGATAAGATACCTAATTGTTCGTATGTTCAGAAGATATTTCTTGATGTTCCATTCACAATCTTGGTTGACCTTGTTCCTGACCAAGTCTTGCAACTAAATCTAACATTTCTGCCACTTCTGCTTATCTTTTTTGTTGTCTAAAATGTTCTTGTCTTTCACACCCTTGTGCACATCTTTGTTCCATAGTAACAATATCTATAGGATTTATAAGTAATTCATCTTCGACCATCAAATCACCATGACCACGTCCACAACCACGTCCTATATCTAAAATAACTTCTTGATGCAATCAAGGCTGATGAACATTTTCATCATTAGGAATGACTGCAAAGTGATTTTTGTGTTCATCTATGCATTCTCGTCCTTGTCCACGTCCACATCCACGACCTCTTCCTTGTCCTTGTCTGTGATCTCTTCCATTCTATGAAATATTATTATACAAAGTGACCTAATATGTTTAGCTTTATTAAATCAGACATTAAATGAATTTCATCTAAAACAAAAATAAAATTTCATCTACAAACCTCACTTCCTTCCACCTGTTGTTACTACATTTCTGCTCGACGTGTTCTTTGACGTAAGCGATGTTGTTCCATTCTTTGCAACTCCAAAGGATCTCCCCGTTCCTGAGCTTCTCTTCTTCAATCTCTGAGACGTTGTTGTCTCGCTCAGTTTAACTCACACACTCTATCACCTGTTGGATCTATATTTATAGGAATGAGAATTCTTATATAGTATTTTATATTAAATTTTAAATAAAACCCAAATCTAAAAATAAAAAATTAGTTATTTTTTTAAAGAAACCTAAGGGACCCAATATGTTTTTAAATATAACCCAAACCTAAAAATAAAAATTAGTTGTTTTTTTAAAAAACCTTGTATAGTATTATGGGTTGTATTAAATTTTAAATAAAGCCCAAATCTAAAAATAAAAAATAAGTTATTTTTTAAAAAAAACGTAAGGCACCCAATATGTTTTTAAATATAACCCAAACCTAAAATTAAAAATTAGTTATTTTTCTAGAATTATTTGGGAAATAAAATTCCACAAAATATTAAGCTGAGCAAGTTTCATACCCATTGCCGATTTACTGCCCTTCAGTAGGCACTCCTGAATCCAACAATCCAATGCAAACTCTTCATAAAATGAGGCGTATTTATGGTTTTTAACAGACGCAACCTTTGGAACGAGGATGCAACCTTTCTAAACATATATATTTTTGTTTTGCAATTGACATAACCTTTCATAACACGACGACGTAACCTTTCATAAAAAAAATAATGATTAAGAAAAAGGAAAAAAAAATTAGGAGTAACTATAGGAGCAAATTTATGAAAAGGCAGATAACTATAAGAGTAATAATTTTTTCATATTACAAAAAAGAACTATACTCTAATTTTTCTATTGCTACTCTTTTATTTCAGACTATGTTCTACCATGGAAACCTACCATCGCCTTGAAATGCAGATTGGGATTTGGACCTTCTCACCTGTAGGAATATGAGGCAATTCTTTTGTGTCAGTAGCTAGATTGCTATAAATTTCTTATCTATGGATTCTTTTCAAAACATTATCCATGATTCATATGGGTGTTAACTTTTGCGACTTTTGTTGTCCAACTCAACTCAAAACATTCCATGCTACTCGTTTGGATTTCAGCGGTCACAGAATGAAAGATATTCAATAATTGCAAAGAACCCCATGTCTATGCTAACTCAGGCTTTGTCTGCAAAATTGAATGGAAGAATCAATGCCATGTCCCATATTTTTCAACCGCCCTTACCTCAGCAAAAAATTACTGCGTTGCATCATTGCCAACCACGAAGTTTCTTGGCTTTTGCTACATGAAATAAACGTGGAAATAAACAAATGACATCTACAGGCCAACCGGCAAACAAAGTTGAATTTTCAGATCAGTATCAATTAGCAAAGCTGAATTAGTAGACGTAGAAATGGACGTGATGCTACTCTGCAAGCCATGGGACTTCTTCCTCATTTGGTAACCTTCAGCCTCAGAGCGGCTGTACGCCGGTACTACCACAAGTATATACAGGAAAATAATTTAAACATAGTCTTACAGGACCGTAAATAACGCAAAAGGGATGCAAAAGAAATTTCTGGTTCTATACACGAATTTCAAAAAGCAACGCAAATTAGAGAAGACGAACTGGGTGATGCATCAGTACCACCTTATCAAAGGATGAGGAGGAAGAAGAGGATGAAATAGAGGAAGAGCAATGTTGGAGGAGGAGGAGGTCAAGCTGAGCAAGTTTTAAGAGGTGGAGCAGGTCTTCCATGATGGAGGGATCGCAGGGTGCTACTTGATTTTTGCAAGCATTAGCTTGGCATCCAGACTAAAAATAGTTTTGTACATACGCTAAATATAAAGCTAAATATAGTCCGCGATATTTAGTTAACAGAAAACCAATTTCTGCAAGCGTTAGCTCTTGGACTATATATTTAGTTAATAGAAATTCTATATACAGAACTCTCGACCAATTTTTATGTTAACAGATATATATCCGAAATGCCCAGCTTTAAGGTTGCCATCATCGTGAACATTTCTGCAAATGCAAAAATGAATCACCATGCAGCCTTCTGACCCTCTACTTCCTTCTTCTTACTTGCGAACAATCCTCACACAGTCCCTTGTGCCATTTTTCATTCCAGTTTGCTACTCATGTTGTTCATGCTTCTGCGTTCCTATTTGCTACTCTGCACTCGAATTTAAGGGTGACGCTGCTTTGCACTCGGATTTAAGGTTGCATTATTCACAAAGTTGTGTTACCGAAATAGCCTATCTAGAATTTTACACGTCAGCGTTATGCACTAAGTTGGGTTATCAAAATGGCCTCTCTGGAATTTTAGTTACACGTCAGCGTTATTCACAAAGTTGCGTTACTGAAATAGCCTATCTGGAATGTTACATGTCAACGTTACATGTCAGTGTTATTCACAAAGTTGCATTACCGAAACGGGTCGTGGGAAAGTCAATGTTGGTCAGCGTTACGCACAAAAAAATAGCATTACCGATTTATGACTGGTAATGGCCTATCAGCCAAAAAATGATTAATAAATCCCTATTTTGGTGATGATTTAGTTGATGTGCATTGATGGATTATCTTAAACATCTTAGCTTCTTAAGAATTTTAAGGAGGGAAAGAAATGTTATTACCTTTATGCCATTCTATGGAGCAATAATTAAAGAAAATAAAAATAAAATCCCACAAGATACATGGTAATATGCATAAAGAAAGTGAAATGCTATTTGTGCTTGAAGTTATATTTTTGAGATAGGATAAAGTTAAATATAAGTAGAAAATGCTTGCATTGTGAACCTTGTGTTTTGGTACTAGCAAAACCAAAGAAACAAACGCACTAACTAAGAAATGGTTGATATAGGTTAAATAGCAAAAATATAAGGATACTTCCTCATGATGATGAAAAATAATTCATATGATAAAACACATGGTACTTTGTTGGTGTATCATTTCAAAGGTTGACAATGATTCAATGGCCTACAACATTTGCATCCTTATGTTCAAAGTTCTTGGAAGTTTTGAAATGAATCAAGGGACATACTAATCTAGTATTTATCTTTATCAATTTCATAATTAAACCAGCACATCATAATTTTTTTCTATATTCAATCATTGAAAGTATTGTTCTTACTAATGATCAAAATAATGTATGGTGTAGAGGTAGAGATTAATCAAATATGTTTCTAACATTAAAATTCCCAAAAAGAGTAGAGAAAAAGTTTCATAAATCCCTATTAGTACTCTCATCAAAGTTAAATGAATTGAATCAACAATTAAATTGTTCCACAAAAAAATTTTATCAAAAAGTGTTTAGCCTTACTTCACATTGAAAAGAATTTGGATAGTATTCTGCAAAGAGAAATGAAGAAAAAGGCAAAAGAGAAAACCTAATGGCATCATCATGAAGACCCTTCTTCATGGGCAAGTCATAAGTAAGAAGAAAAACAACTTAGCTTAGGTGTAGTTTTCTGCAACCGCAACTTGTCTCTACATCGTTCAGCACATAATGGTAACAAATGCAATAGACACATTTGTAGAGGCTACCATGAAACCAAAACCTTCTAAATGACACAACCCATCACAATAATGGCCATCTCCAATGACCTAGCCACTACACTAACACAATTGCTAGCATCCTTCTTCTCTCACAGACCATGGGAAAGATTGGAGACAAAGGTTTTCATAGAACCAAATCCCTAGACTACATTTTCATAGGCAACACGTCTCAGGTAGTTACAACTAGAACATCAATAGATTGAGATCCAGAGACATTCATCAACAATGGTGAGTAGCAAGCATTGCATGCATAAAGAGTGGATAGTTAGTGGCAGCAATGTAGTGGATTGCAGAATGTAGAAAGGATTTTTACTCAATAGGACAACACAATATTTCAAGTGTATGCACAAGCAATCAACACCTACAAGAAAAGCTAGGTTCATTGAAAAAAAAGCAAAATACACAACAAAAAGAAAGAAATTTTTTGAAAAATATGCAAGGAATACTCATTAGCAATGTAGCATAAGCTAAACACTATTATTTTCAAAAGAGGGTTTCCTTTATCATTGGCCAACACTATAATATTAATATAGGCATAAGGGTGTAATATGAGATTTAGCAATGATATACATCAAGGAAAACAGAAAAGAAAATGTTATCATTTTTTAAGGAAAAAGAGAGATTATTGGGTAGGATGCTTGCTAACCATGGTATATATTTCTTAAGTTATCATAAATTTGTAGACGTTTTAACTTCCTAGGGTGGTGTAACTACCCTAAGGTCACTATATAAGGACCTTCAAGGGTAGAATTAAAAAGGAGGAAACATTGGGTGGAGTAATTTTGAAGAATATTAAAGATTGTAAAAGCATGGCTTGTTAAAGAAATTAATTTAGCTTCTTTGTTATAATCCTATGAGTTCATTCTTTTCCATTTTGTTTTAGTTACTTAGATAATTGTTTAGGTAGTATCATTCTTGGTATTTAATTTTGGAATATGTCCTAGGTTACTTTTATAGCTCTATTTTTGCACAATATTAAACTCCTATTAAGATTCACCATAGAAGAGCTTATGTTGTTAAAAAACCTCAAGAGTAATTTAATAGTAATGTCTTAGTGAAATTTCCTATTTTAAGCATAGAGCATCTAGGAGAATCTTTGGTATTTGAGATGGCTGAAATAACTTCATTGTTTTAAAGTGTATTTCCTTGGTATTTCAATCCTGAAATTCTAAAATGTTTTTAAGGCTCTGTTGAATGCATTCTTTGACAACTATTAAATAACCAAAATAGAGACTTATACTTTGTTGTTTACATAGCAAATTTTGGTAGTATCATAAGACTATCTTTATGAAATTACTTGTTGAGCTCATAAGGTTTGGATAATTTGTAGTTAGATTGAATTGGAATAGTCTTATGGAAAACTATTTCTTTATGTTAATTTATTTTTCTTAAATATTTGTGATTTCATGCAAATCGGCTTTCTTTTCTTTATTTTTTGAAATCCATTGAATTTTTCTCTATTTCTAGTTTTCTTTTAGAATTTTCTCTTTGGGAAAAATTAGGAGTAGATTAGCTGAATTGTGCTCAAATGTTTTTTGCAAAATTTTATTTGTTACAAGTAACATACTATAGGGACCATATAGACTAAGTGATTGTACAAAATAGGAATCTCCAACAACTCACAGTATTTGACAAAGTTAGCTAAATATCTTTTATGACAGCCAATTACAGTTTTATACACAACCCAGCCATTTCAACATTTGAAATAGCAAACACATACTCATGATTAGTTTTTTTATAACTATTGAGTTTATTTGGAGGTATTTGAACCTTGCTGTTGCTAAAGACTAGCAAGCATCTAAACCATATTTGAAGAACACCTTCAATCTCGTGACCCCCAGTCACGAGATCTAGAGGCCTCCAATGTTGGTGGTCTGGTCCCAAATGATTGCCAACATACATATTCAACAAGTGAAACCATTTCATGTCTTTTCCAACTCCTTTAAATACTCTACCTCAAGTGCCAAACCATTTAACATCCATTTAATTTTCCAAATTTTGACTCTTAACGATAGTCTTAGGGATGTCAAGTTTGACACTTAGGCATCAATTCTTCTTTCTCTATTCTTTTTATATTATTTTTACATTCTTTTTACTTTTTCATCTTTTTTCCTAATTTTTATATTCTTTAATATCTTTTCCATTCATTTATATTTTCTCTTTCTTATTCAATTTTCATTCTTTAATATTTTTCAAATTCTTCATACGTTTTCCTTTCTTATAATTTTTCCATAATTCTTATCATTTTCATGTACATACATTTGTTCATTTCTCTAATAAAGTATAAAGGAATAAAAGAAGATGTAGTCCAAACAATAAGAATTTCATCCTATGTTATCAAAACATTAAAAGACTTGTTATATATGCAATGAGACTATATCATCCATCCACTCATTTCTAATAATAAGAGGTTCTTACCATGGATGTAATGATATTCTATTCAAAGTAAAACTAAAATAAACTTATGATCATTATGCGTGGATAGAAAAGTAAAGGACCAAGTGAGAATGAAAAGAGTGTGACATCAAGGAGACTTGTGGATTATCTAAGACTCCTACTATAAGTCTTGTCCTATTGTTATGTTATATTATTCACTTGAGTTATAATGAAAAATGAAACTATGTCTAAAATAAGTGTTTCCTTACCATGTCACTAGAAAGACATGTTACTTGTACCTAAAGGTAGTCCTCTAGCAAGGTTAACATAGGAATAACCTAATAAATACACATAATAAAAATTTTTAGGGGTTTCACTAGAAAGACATGTTACCCATACTTGAAGGTACTCTTCCATCCAATGGACAAGTCTCCTTTAAAAATAAAATGTGTTGATAATAAATTTCGTCATTAAACTTCATTGGTAAGTATTAATATTTCTTGTAGTTGTGGTAGTTTTGTAGTTGTTAGTTTTGGAATGATACAATGCGATGTCACTAGTAAGTGGGATGACTTGATTTGGATCTTTAACAAAAGGGCTAATGATCATGTTAATCATGCATCACACATAGAATTCATTATGCCAATGATAAGACACCTCACATCCCATTTTCTACAATCCTTGCTACTACCATTCCACCTTACTATTATATATAATCATAATTTAAAAGTTTTGTATAATATAGTGTTATATTCTAATTGAATTAATACTAACATGTGTATTTTTGGAAGATAGGTGTGTTTTACATTCAACTCCTTGAGTGCCTAAAGGCACTTCTGGATGTGATTATGCAAGGGCACTAAAAGCATGGGCCTAATTTGGAGAGGATTCACTTGTATAAATTTTTTGCTTCATATCTAATAACCAATTCCATATCATCTTGTTCCTCTATAACACTCATATGATCATTGTTATTTTTCCTATATACTCATCTTTGATCATATATTCAATAGTTTTTAACAACAATCTCCTATAGAAGCTTAATTAACTAATCTTGCCAAAACTCCTTCTTTCACATCCTTTTGACAATAAATCCTTACATTCTAAGCATCACCTATGATCAAGAACCCTTTGAAACATCTCTATAATTTCTAGGCTATCCAATTTATTCAATTTTCCCATAAAAAATCACACAAAATCATGAAAAATTCAGAGGTGATATATTACATATGATGTATTAGCTCCTGTGATATCACATCCAAAATGGTGTATCTATGATGTATTTGCAAAAAAAAAATCTATATATATGCATGGTGTGTTAGCCATATTTTTCCATTCTCTCTCATTCAATGCCTAGGGAGTTCATGATGTTTCTCTAACCTCGAAACTTCCAAGAGCCATATCTTTCTCGCCGTAACTCCAATTTTGAGCCATTTTAATTTCATTTTTCTCATGGATGAACCAACTTAGTTGTGGGGAAGAGTACTATACATAGTTGTAGGAATTTCATTGAATTTTTCTAACACTTAGAAGAATAAAGATAGGGTACGAACAATAGGAATAGTCGCATTTTAAAGCAACAAGGGATAATAAACTTAAAAATTATTTCCAAATAATCATTCAAACATATTTTAATAATAAATTAGCAATTTTGATTAGTCATGAAGCCTAAAATTATTTGTAAACATTATGAAATTCTATAATTAAGGGTTTTTACAATTTTTTCTAACTCTATAGTCTCAATAAAAACTAAAACGTAATAGTAAGAGTTGATTTTGGTCAAATCCAGGAACTTGAGAAAAAGTTATGAACAATTAGAGATTCTTATGAAATCCTTAGGTGATCCTAAAAGAATTATTTATGATTGCAGATGCCTCCTAAAAGACCCATAGCATAAGGACCATCAAACCCAAGAGGAAAGAGACACATGGAAAGGGGACTAGCCAAAGACTAAACTCCACCTATAGATAGAGGACTTGATAGAGTACATGAGCCATGTTAATAGTAGGTAGGCCTAGAATATAGCTAGAATAGCAAGGGACCATAGTTTATGCATTATACGAGAGCATTTGTAGATAGAAAAGTTATATACCAGAAGCTACACATAGAAAACTTTGAACTGCATGTGGTCAAAGCTAGCTACTAGGATCAAAAGAATGTAGTAGCAAACCTGGCTAGAAGAATGACCAACTAGCAAGAACTAAGAAAAATATTGAAGAAGAGAGAAGATAGTTTATGGCTTAGTATGTAAAAACCAACAAAATGTTCCCATAGTTATTTTGTCCATGGGAAGTATCAACTCTAGCAAACATCACTAAATTTACCTAGATGATACATGATCCTAGATTAGAAGAAGTAAAGCTTTGGTTACTACTCAATAGATATCAAATTCAAAAGCCTGATAATAAAGCAAAGAATCCAATGGATGGATCAAGTTCACTCCACAATTAAATCACCTTCAATGCACTAAATCTAGATATTATACAAAGACAAATTTATTTGCTAGAAACATACGAAAACTATCTATCTTCAATTAAATTATTCAAAGATTACAATAGAGCTCACACAACCCACAAGCATCCAAAAACCTATCAAACTTAAATTATATTGCATAGCATGAGGCTCTACAATCACGCAATGGTTGTTCTCAATAAAAGACACAACCAAGAGAAACCTCTTTCACAACCCAAGATTGAGATCTCAACTCACAAGTGAGATACAAGAGAATAAAACACATAGATCAACATAACACAAGCTAATCTTGGAGCTGAAATCACCTATTACACTCATCCAATGTGCTCACCCAATCTCTCTTTCCTAGTTCTCCTTGCATACAAGCTCTTCTCCTCTCTCATGGATGAAGGCATATATCATTAAAATGATCCAAAACTCTAGGAAGCTTTCTATTTGCCTTGCTAGATGTTTTCCACATGGATCTAGAGTCTTTTTATTCTTTCCTAATCAAAATGCCACATCAAATATTTTCTTTTTAATTGACATAGATGTCTCTTGTTTTATGCAGATGTCTCCTACGAGGGCTTTGTTCTTGGGAGAGATGTCTACTATTTTAAGGAGACATCATCTTTGGAAAAGAGACATCTTCACTTTAGGAAATATGTCTCTAGAAACACATATTTCTTTTTGTAGAGACATATATCCTAAAGGTGCCAAAAATAAAAATTCTTCTTTGGATGTTGGAAGCCTCTGGATGCCTTCCAACAAGTTCCCATAGATCCTAGAACCTCCTAAACTCATCAAAATAAGCCAAAAATGCCTCCAAAAATGCCAAAACATCCAAGAATCTTCACCATAAAAATTCAACATAAAAACTGGACACATGTGTCTAAGTCTTCTTCAAGTGTGAAACCTGCAAAAACAACTTGTAGGACAAGCACAAGGGAATCAAAAGAGGTGTTCCTACACTAAGTCTCCCATCCTTCAAAAAGTAAACTCATGTGAACAAGGGAGTAGGGGTATAAGTGATCCCCCACTCAACAAGTTTGGTCTCACAGATGCATACAACATCATCAACAAATTGATCCTCCGAATGGATCAAATATTCATGCATCTTGACTACTCAAGTGCTAGAAGCTTTCCTCCCCTTGAGCACAATTTTCTGATTCTTGATTGAAGGCTTGGACTGATTAATAGCCCCATTCAATTCATTAATGCTTTCCTATATGGTCTCCTCATTAGCTAGTCCATGATAGTGCATAATATCTAAAACATTAAACACAAAAGACATACCAACATCATTTAGTAAATCAATCTCAAAAGCATTATCATTAATCTCAGCCTTGATTTTGAAAGGTCCCATCTTCTTAACTTTCAATTTGGAGATTTTAACATCTCTCAATCAATTCTTCTTCAAGTGCACCCAAACCAAGATATTGACAACACAATTACACTTCCACTTGTTATCATTCCTCTTGAGGACTCTCTCTTTAGCCTTCTTTTGAAGATTTTATTTTACTTGTACATGGAGATCCCTCATCTCTTGCACAAAATCAGCACTAAGTTGAGCTTTACCATCAAAGATCTTCAAATTATCCACCATCCTTTGACAAAATTCATAGTTCATCTCAAATGGTCTTTTGTTAATTTCAACATGAAAAGTATTATTATATGAAAATTCAGCATGACACAATAAGTTTTCCCACCTATGTGGTTGTCCATTACACAAAGATCTCAATATGTTTAGCAAGGACTTATTCACTACTTTCATTTGGCCATAAGATTATGGATGATATGCACTAGAAAAATTCAACTTTTTCATTAAAATATTTCAAATGGATGTTCAAAAATGACTTATGAACTTGGAGTCTCTATCACTAACAATATTCAAAGGAATACCATGCAACTTCACAACATGCTAGAAAAATAAATTTGCAACTTGAGAGGCATCACTCACCTTCTTGTATGAAATAAAATGTGTCATCTTGGGGAACCTATCCACAACAACAAAAATTGCATCATTCCTACTCTTGGTCTTTGGAATGCCACTCACAAAGTCCATTGACACAGTTTTCCATGAGCCTTTGGAAATTGGCAAAGGCATATAGTGTCCATACATACCTTTACCTCCTTTGAACTTCTAACATGTCAAACACTCCTTCACAAATTTTGAGACTTATATTGCCATACCAAGCCAAAAATGGTGCCTACCCACAATTTCCAATGTTTTATCCCTACCCATGTAACCTTCCATGCCACTACAATGCTTTTCAAACAAAACATTTTTCCTAAAATCACAATTAGGAACACATATCTTTTCATTCTTAAATAGTAGTTCATCTTAAATATTATAGTCCCTCCATTTTTCTATCCTATTCATTAATGGCTCTTTGAGGCTTCTCCAAACCTATCCAAAATCAACATCATGCTCATAGAAAGAAGCAAAATCACCCATACCTTCCACATGAGGTACACTGAAATTTACCACATGCATCCTGGATAATGCATTAGCTACCACATTGGATTTTTTCCTTTTTTGCTTCAACACAAGATTGAACTCTTGTAATTGTGCAACCCACTTCATGTGCTTTGCACTCAACTTCTTTTGTGAGTTTAGAAATTAAAGTACTTTGTAGTTGGTCATCAAAGTGAATTCTTTGGGCAATAAGTAATGCCTCCAATGCTTGATTACTTAAAGAACAACAAACTTCTTCTCATATACACTATATTTTTTCCTTAACTCATTCAACTTTTCAAAAAATAAAGCAACAAGCCTACCTTCTTATGAAAGTACCCCACCAATGGCAAGTCCACTTGCATCGACCTCCACATGAAAAAGCTTCTAAAAATCTAGAATTGCAAGTACCAGTGCACTGGTAATCTTCTCTTTCAACAAGTCAAAGCTCCATTGGGTTTCATTATCTCACCTAAATTCTTTATTTTTCTTCAACAAAGCAAACAAAGGCCACAAAATATCACTAAAATTTTCAATGAATTATCTATAAAAATCTACTAAACCAAGGAATGATCTTACCTCCCAAACATTCTTAGGAGTTGGCCAATTCCTTATATCCCTCACCTTGGTAGCTTCCATCCAAATCTGATTTTTAGAAACCACATGCCTCAAACATATGATTTCCCTCTTGAAGAAATGAATTTTCTTCACATTGATCACTAACTATGCCTCCTTCAACTTTAGGCACACCATCCTTAAGTAATCCAAGTGCTCTACCTCATTAGAGCTATACACCAAAATATTGTCAAAAACGATAATACAACACTTACAATCAAGTCTTTTAATACATCATTCATCAACCTCATGAATGTAGCAAGTGCATTTGTGAGCCCAAATTGCATCTCCAACCACTCAAAAAATCCATCCAATGTTTCAAAAGCTATCTTCCACTCATCACTAGGCCTAATTCTAATTTGATGGTATCCACTCTTCAAATCAATTTTGCTAAATATTTCAGAATTTTTAGGGGCATCAAGGATATCATCCATCCTTGGAATAGAAAACCTATACCTCACTATTATCTTGTTAACTACTCTAGAATCAATGCACATTCTCCATTCATCGTTGTCCTTCTTTGGCACTAGCACCACTAGAACTGCATAAGGTAAAATGGATTACCTCAAGAATCCATTTGCAAGTAATCCCCCTACTTGCCTTTGTAATTCAGCCCTTTGATTTGGTGCCATATAGTAAGCTCTCTCATTTGGAATGGTAGCACTAGGAATGAAATCAGTTTAATGTTGTACATTCCTCATCAATGCTAGTCCATCCAGTTTTCCCTTGAACACCTTGGAAAATTTCTCCTTCAAGCCTAGCACACTTGTAAGAAGTTCAACCTTAAATCATCATGGTTAGTAGCAATTTTTGTCATAACAATAAAATCAAAACTAGTTTCATCATGTTCCTTAATATATTCCCTCTCTCCTAGAAGGATTAAGGAAGCATTAAGTGAGCTTTGCTACCTCACTTGTTCAACTATCATAGGAATAAAATTATGGATTCCATCAAGTCTAACAACACTCCACACATTTCNGCACCTATTTCCAAATCCACCTAATTTCTTCTTAGCTTTGAGNTTCACCTATTTTCAAATCCACCTAATTTCTTGTTAGCTTTGAGTGCCAAATCATAAGCCTCATCAAGTGTTTGTGGCTCATAAAAGGATAACTCTTGCTAGTACATCATTTTGATACCTTCTAAAAATATTGAAGCTTACTCATACTGCTCCTAGTTTTCCTTAGCTTAATGGGATAAATTACAAAATTCAATGTAAAATTCTTTGACATCCTTGTCATCTTTCCTTAGGAATCTCAACTTCATAATGGTTTCTTATCTCTAACAAGACTATTAAAATCTCCTTTTCAACATGTATTTCATCATATCCCAATCTTTGATAGGTTGACTATTTTATCTTTCATAACCCTGGGACTCCTTTTTCCACCATGTAGAAATCATACCTTCTAATCTAGATTCAAAAATAAGCACCCTCAAGTTATTTGGTACCTATTCCAATAGAAAATGCTTTTGAAGTACCTTCATTCAACTTGAAAAATCATTGGTGCCATCTACACCATTGAAAGTATTCAACTCTACATATGGAAGTCTTGAAGCATTTTTGAATGCTTTAGTAAGTCTTACCTGATCTTCATCATCAAGATTTCTTGAAGAAGTATTGAACACCACTAGAGCCCTTGGAGTTATTATTTGATGAATATTATTTCCTACCATTGGAATCCTTGGCTAATGGTTTCATATACTCCCATAGGTAGATTAACCTTCCTCATCATCTACTCCATCTTCACCTTGCTATGAAATGTCTTCATCTGAACATACATGCTCTTCACCTCCATGTGTTGGAATATGGCTAGGATAAGCTTGTCTATCTACCTTTGCATTGATTTCATCCAATTAAGCAACCATCAATTGGAAGGCTAACTTCATGTTGTCCATGTTGTGATTCAAAGCTTGAATCTATTTCTTCTTGGGTGCCATTTAAAATTGACAAAATCCTTAACCAAAATCCAAGCAACAATAAAACTATGCTCTAATACCAATAGCATTGGAGTAGGTTCACTCCACAATTATATCACTTTCCATGCACTAAATCTAGATATTATGCAAAGATAAATTTATTTTCTAGAAAAACAAGAAAAATAGCTATCTTCAATTAAATTATTCAAAGATTACAATAGATTTCATACAACCCACAAGCATCCAAAGACCTATCATACTTAAATGATATTGTAGAGCATGAGGCTCCACAATCATACAATTGTTGTTCTTCTCAATGCAAAACATAAGAGAAATCTCTTCCACAACTCGAGACTGAGATCTCAACTCATAAGTGAGATACAAGAGAATAAAACAAATAGGTCAACACACCACAAGCTAATCTTGGAACTACAATCACCTATTGCACTCACCCAATGTGCTCATCCACTCTCTTACCTAGTTCTCCTAGCATACAAGCTTTCCTCCTCTCTCATGGATGAAGACATATATCATTATAAAGATCCAAAATCCTAGGAAGCTTTCTATTTTCCTCCTTAGATGTTTTCCACATGGATTTGGAGTCTTTTGGATGTTTCTAATCAAAACACCACATCAAAGCTTTTCTTCTTCATAGGCATAGATGTCTCTTATTTCATGTAGATGTCTCCTATGGGCACTCTATTCTCAAAAGAGACATCTACTATTTTTGGAAGACATATTCTCTAGAATAGAGACATCTTCACTTTGGGAAAGGCATATCTAGAAGGACATCTTTCTTTTTGTAGAGACACCTATCCTAAAGGTGCCAAAAATAAAAATTCTTATTTTAATTCCAAGAGCCTTTAGATCCCTCCCAACAAGTTCCCATAGATCGTGGAACCTCCTAAACTCATCAAAATAAGCCAAAAACACCTCTAAACATGCCAAAACATTCAATAATCTTCATCATAAAAATTTAACACAAAAACACACACAAAAGTTGGACACATGCATCTAGGTCTTTTTCAAGTGCATAACCTATGAAAACAACTTGTAGGATAAGCACAAGGAAATCAAAAGAGGTGTTTCTACACTAATGAAGAAGCTACCATTTCTTAGAACATGAAGACTGCATCAAGCTTTGCTTTATTTCCTTTTGATTTTTTTAATCATATTGTTTAATCATGCAGTTGTAAACACCACTCAAACCATAATGTGGCATTCATACTAAAGTTATTCATGTATACAAGTCATAATGTCGACATCTGTACATAACCCCACAAATTTTGTAAGGAATTCTATCCTTCTTTTATTTTAAGGAAAAAATTTCAATCATTTGTTGGGGTATGATAAAACCTTTTTGTTTTCCAATTACGATATTGTACCTATGATATCATAGCTCTACATACATCATCATAGATATGATGTAGTAGGCCATGGTCATGCCTATAAATACCAACCCACCATCATGTCAAAACAAAAACTTTTAGCCAAAACTTAGTAGAATTTTTGTAGTTTATTTTCTTGAATTAGAGTTAGAGTTAAAGTGAATGCCTACAGTGTGGTGAACAATAGTTGTATGAAATCTTTATTTGAGCGTACTATTCCTAGATGTAATTCATGAAAAAAAATAAAGATTAAGATTGCTTTTCATTAGTGTAGCCTCTTACTTAGCTTAATTTTTACTTTTCATCATGTTTACTTTCATTCAATAATTTACATTTTCTAAGTACTTTACTTTTCCAATGTTTGTTAATAAGGTGGAATAAGTACGACTAATTTCGAGTGAAAGGTATAATTGTTTCATAACCTAGTAGTCACTTCACTTAATTCACCCACTAGTGATAACTTGGTATTTTTTCAAGGTATTTTTGTTGATGAATAAGCCTTTCTAGATCCCAAGAACAAGGTACTAGTAACTACAAGTTTGAAAATATGAATGGAAAAATTATGTATGAAATGGTTTCCCAAGGCTAGCTTATATTGACCAATTCATAGTTTTATGTAAAAGGATTCTAGGAGATTCTAACTCGAGACCCATTAACCAACCTACATCACATATCAAATGAGATAAGGATAACAACATTTGTAAAATCCACATGTTGTCAACTTGTTCTTATCAAAGATAATAAGATTACTAGATAATAATCAAGTAATATCAAAATTAAATAAATATGATGATAATGTTAAATTTAATATAACATGTCAAATAGAAATGTAAGAGGTGATACTTATTGAAAAAATCACGTTATCAAAGTATCATGCCAATCATACCAATCATTAAGTTTCATGGCAACAAGATCATCATCATCATCATCATCATCATCCTAGCCTTGTCCCAGAAAATGTGTTAACCATTGTTCCATCAAGATAAAATTTCAAAATAATAAAAAAGGATAAAAACAATATATGTTATAAATAAATCAAACATGAAAGATCTTGAACCACAACACCAACATAAGGATAAAACAAAAGTATTAAACATCCTAACCATCATAGGAATGTTTACATCCTATTTCTCTAAATAGGAATCTTTTTCTTAGAAGATGGAAAAAACGTGTAGTAACTAATAATTAACCAACAATGTTAATTAATCTATCAACCATGTGTCATATTACCAAAACCCATACATCTTTTCAACTAGTAATACATCATCTCAAATAAAATATTGAAGCACTACAACTACCTCAGGTTGATATATCCTTCAGTAAATATGTTTTTGTTTTATCATGTTCATTAGAATCATTTTCTCCCTCTACTCTTAGGCATGTCATTACCAAAGTAGGCATCCCAATTATGAGCATAAAAATTACAACTCCTTTTCTTACCTTTCTTCAACAGTTCATCTTCTAGCTTGATACAACAACAATCATCCTTCTACTATGTATTCAACATTCCATTTGTTCATTATTATTGCAACATTAACATCTAATTTTTTTTATTTCTCTTTCTTCTTTCTTCATTTTTCTTTATACCCAATTTCACCTATAAAACTTAACCAAACTTTGATTAGTAATATACTACCATGCACTAATACCAAAATGTCACATCCTTAAATATAACTTAATCTGTTTAATTAAATTTTGTGATTTTCTTCCTTAGATACCATTATTATCCCTTTCTTAATTAACACCAAAGCATTAAGCTTCTTCAATCATTACATCAATTAAAAAATAAATAAAATAATTAGCAGACATCATTATGAAAAAAAATTAAACTTAACCCTTATACAACATGATTTCAAGTATTAAAACATTAGAAAGAATCTCTAGCAATAGGAACTTCAATCTTCAACCAAGGTGTAGGCAACCACATCACCGTCCTCCCTTTAGCACTTGTAACAACATCATCTACATGCATTGTCATGCAAAAAGAGTTATAGCTCTCTAAGTATATGGATTTTTCTTGTTATCTCTTGGAAGGCATCACTAGTATGAATCATCATAGTTGCATTAAATGGTTAGATCACACAGCTAATAAACTATCAAAAACCAAAGTGACTAGCCAAATATCCTAGGTATTCAATCTAAAATTAAGTTAATCATAGGTTGATTACCCATGAAAGTAAGATCTCAAGACTTCCAAAGCCTACTATCCCAACCTAGCCATAATAAGTAATACCAAATGGCCTAGCCTACCTACAACCTTCTCATCATTAGACATCCTAAAGCATTCTTGAGCTCCAATGGTAGTATCTAGTAATTGTGGTACAAAGTAACACTAACAAGCTTACAGCATTATGTGGTTCATGCAAGAAGATCACTAAAACTTAGGTAACCTATTAACTATGATTTTAACTCTAAGTTCACCTTCTAGCTAGACTAACTAGGTGTAAGGCTCAATTCAAAGTATCCCTGCGTAACTATGTATTAGTCTCCCTAGAGGATTGAAGGATCATTAAACTTGCAAGAACCATATGTGCATACCAACTTTCAAGGCATATAACTCAACCTTACCTATTTCTCATAGCATGTTGAGACTAACTACTGCTAATCTACCACTTAGTATCATACATGTTACATATCATATCATAGATAATAAAGTTAGTAGATAATAACAAAGTATTATTAAATTTACATAAGATATTATGATAAAATAAAATTACATTCAAGATAACATGTCAAATAATAATGCAAATGGTGATACTTATTATCATACTAGTTATACCAAATATTAAGTCTTATGCAAACAAGATAAAATGTTAAAACACTAAAAAATGATTAAAAATAATGTCTTTTATAAATACATTAAATGTGCAATACCCTCTACTATGCCAATTTTGAACCCTAAGACCAACATAAGGGTAAAACAATGAGGTATTAACCTAGTAGTAAGACACTTGATTTGAGTGCTCCAAGTCATGGGTTTGATTCTGGTGGGCAATGCTAATTTATAAAATTCTAATTGGACTATATATCTTGGGGTGAATCTATAATTCAATTATTTTAGGGTTCTAACAACCCCTCCATCACATCCCCCTCCCCTCAAAAACCTTAACCCAACCATTATCTTAGTTTTGGCCTTTAAAGCATTTAACAAAAATTATTTTCAAACTATGCATTCATAGCATAGTATAGGTTGTAAGATCATTTGAAATAAATCTCTTTTAAAATTTTCTAAGTTTAAGAAGGAAAGGAATTGGGAGGAGAAAAAGAAGAATGTTGAAATTCAAAATTTTTTTTCTTAGGGAAGGAGGTGTTAAAACCCCAAAAGAATTGTAATATAGGTACACTCTAATATATATAGTCAAGTTAAAACTTTATAACTAAAGAAATGTTCATCAAAATCAAACTCATAACTTGGAGCTTTCAAATCAACAGTCTTACCACTAGGCTAATACCTCATTATTATTTTTTTATACTATATGAATTCTTAAGTCATGGAGCTAACTTATCTAAAGTGTAATTCAACCTAACGAATATTTTTATACATCCATGAGCTTAAGTTGTTTATTATTTAGTTCAAAATCATGATTTCTCTTATTGGTTTCATAAATTGGAGGGGCATTGGAATCCCAAGATAATTGTAATATAGGTACACCCTAAGATATGTAGTCCAATTAACACTTTATAACTTAGAATTATCCACTAAAATCATACCCATGATTTAGAACTTTCAAATCAAGATTCTTACCACCAGGTTTCATAAATTAAAAATTCTAATATAACAACATATAACTTCATCCCTAGACATTCACTAAACTTTTTTATTTGATGCAAAATTGATTCTAACTTTGTTTTTGGCTATTAAAATTTGAAATAATTTGGCTATAGATACACTCAAGACAAAAGGTCAGATATTTTAGAAGAATATAAAATGAACATAATGGGTTTAGATTAAATATAAAAGAGATAATCTAACAGATTTATCAGGATTTTATAGTTAGCTATTAATCTAATGCTAACCTTTCTTTTTTCTTCTCTTAGCTTCTAAAATGAAAAAGTGAACACATGTTGTAAGATCAAAAGGCTTGAAAATTATAAATAAGATAGAATACATGGAATGTAATTTCAAGTAAATGTATAAACAATGATGAAATAGAAGTAATAATTACTCAACATTTTCCTTGCTACAAACAATTTTACTATCTAGGATTAATGTTCCAATCAAGTGGTGAAATTCATAAAGATTTAGGAGATAGGATTGAGATAAGATGGTTAAAATGGAGAAAAACTAGCAATGTTTTATGCAACAATAGAATTTCAATAAAACTAGAGGAGAATTTTATAAGATGGTAATTTGGTAATTTGGTAGGAAGAACATTCATCCTCTAGATGATAACCCTTTTTGTCACATATGTATTTCTAAATGAAGTTGTTTTGTAACAAATATGGTGTTGCTTCATAACAAATTATGTAGTTATTATAATAAGACTTCAAAAATTAAACTGTAATAAAACTTGAAAGAACACACTGTAATAATGAGCATGTCTCTTGAGATAACCTTTTGGGGATTTGATGTAAGGTATTTATACTCAAGAATTAGAGGTCATGCTAGCATGGAGTTACAAAGCCAACAATGGTGAGTAATGGGTGATAGCTGGAGTAGGAAAGGAAAGTGACTAGCCATCTTTTCTAGTTAGTTATAGGTCTAACTATGATGGAAATAAAGAATTACCCCTAAGGGATAGATGCTAAAGGAAGAAAATCCTAAGGAACCCTCAAAGCATAATCTAGCTACATTATTCCATATTAATAAAGCTTTCTTTCCATTTCCTTTTTCATTTTCCATGTTGCTTTCTTTACACATAATGTTCTATGTTACATATATTTGACATTTTCCATGACATCCAAAAATTGGATGTCATAATTAGTATCAAAGCTAGGTTTCAGTCCTAGGACCTATGGGCTATGGATCCATCATGCTTCCACTACACCAACCCAAGTTAGGAATACCATAAATAATACTTACCATGAAACCATGTGCAAAATCCGTGCTACTAGCAAAGCCCATTGATGAGTGGCGAGGTACCCCTACACTCCACCATACGAATACGAGCATGCACGCGTGATCCAGTCGAACTCCTCAGACTAAATGCCTTAACGCCACAAGAAACACTTGGGGTTAATCATTCGTTGTCTTCCCAGGCTTTCTTGTAAGTGTCACGGTGTATGGTTAAGCAAGTCTGAGGTATGTGATTTTTTTGGTATTTTTGGCTTATCTTCTATGCTACCAGGAGAAAGGGTTGAGAACCTAAGCTAACTCTAACTACAGATCTAAGTCTAAATTAACTAGCGTCAGCATCCGTTCCCACTTACCGAACAC
>MNCI01000920.1:600629-611449 GCA_015680685.1 Gnetum montanum
TACACAACTTGGGTTCAGGTTACAAGCTGCTCGAATAAAGAGCCGTTCACTCTAGGACTCCTACTACGGGCACATGGGGAAAAATTCTAACTCTGGAGTGATCAATATACCAGAGCTTCGCTACACTAGCCAGGATTGGAAAATGAAGGGAGTGCCACCTCTTATTTATAGATATGGCGGCGGGACGCGATATCGCGTACGCGATATCGCAGGGTAAGACGCGATATCGCGGCCCAGTGCAAGTCGCGTCTCATCACCCATGAACCTCATTCTAATCATACACCCATGTGCACGTCTCTATCGCTGCTACATTTGTGTGTTACCCGTGTACATAGTTCACCATACTTGCTAGCATATATGCCCTATGTTCTATCATCCTTATTTCTATGGACATCTAAATGATCATGAATAGATATAGATTAGAGGTCGAGATGATTGTCAGTTCATACTAGTTGGTAACTAGGAAAACTATTAGTTCCTATCGATTACTAACAAAATAAATTTGTACTATCAAAAAAATAATTTTATTAATTAATAAAAAATAAGTTCACTAACTGACAAAGACATAGTTGAACCTATGCTAGTAACTCCTAGTTGGTCATTAGTTACATTGCTAGAGTCAATGTCCTAATAGGAATAAAAAAGTGATTAAAATTATAGAAAATGTAGCCAAATCATTATCAACCTAACAAATCAAGTAATTGGAGAATCAGTTGATAAACCAACATGGTTACAAAAATGTATACCAATTCAACCTATAATCAAATTATTGGATAGTAGACACCAACCATCATGGAGAATCATAACCTTATTTTAACAAGGCATATGACACTTGTAAGAAGGAATGACCAATAGAGAGTATAAAAATAAACATTAAGGATGTAATAGAAAATATGCTTATAAGATTCCTAGCCAATGAAACTTGGACTAGCACGAGTATCAATATATATGTGTTCTTACAGAATTACAAGATTTGAATATTCATGTTCTATGCCTACAAGAAGTGCTACCATGGAAATTTCTATACCAATTCCAACTTGATTTAATAAATTTAAGCTAAAATGATATCTACAAATAAAATGATTCTTGTAATGGTTCTTCTCACAAGCTATACAAATTAGCCTACTACATGAATCACAACATGGATGACTACACAATCTTCTATAAAGAATCCAACTTTGAGTTGATGCAAATATTTAACTAGAGATTTGAAGACATGATTTTTAAAGTTCTAGAACTCCAAGACATGGGAAAGTAAGAATGGTCAAGATTCTAGAGAAGCTACATAGCCTTGGCATTTGTACTCAAAATGCAGTCATTAAGAAGATATATAAGTTTGGTCAACATACATTTGATCATCCATCCAAAATGACTAAACATTAGACTTTGTCAAGTATCTTACTTGATTAACCAGATTTAGAAAAGCCTAAAGTACAAGCTATTCATAACTTATACCTAACTCAATTCATTAATGTGAAAGCTAGAAATGATGTTCATCGNTTAATCGTTACTGGGATAGCCACACGTAACGCAAGTGCTCGAAGTGGTCGTACTGAGGCACCTATTTAGCCTACNTGTAATAGAAAATATGCTTATAAGATTCCTAGCCAATGAAACTTGGACTAGCACGAGTATCAATATATATGTGTTCTTACAGAATTACAAGATTTGAATATTCATGTTCTATGCCTACAAGAAGTGCTACCATGGAAATTTCTATACCAATTCCAACTTGATTTAATAAATTTAAGCTAAAATGATATCTACAAATAAAATGATTCTTGTAATGGTTCTTCTCACAAGCTATACAAATTAGCCTACTACATGAATCACAACATGGATGACTACACAATCTTCTATAAAGAATCCAACTTTGAGTTGATGCAAATATTTAACTAGAGATTTGAAGACATGATTTTTAAAGTTCTAGAACTCCAAGACATGGGAAAGTAAGAATGGTCAAGATTCTAGAGAAGCTACATAGCCTTGGCATTTGTACTCAAAATGCAGTCATTAAGAAGATATATAAGTTTGGTCAACATACATTTGATCATCCATCCAAAATGACTAAACATTAGACTTTGTCAAGTATCTTACTTGATTAACCAGATTTAGAAAAGCCTAAAGTACAAGCTATTCATAACTTATACCTAACTCAATTCATTAATGTGAAAGCTAGAAATGATGTTCATCGATTTCTAAAATATTTACATGTGAAAAAAGCCTTTACAAGAGGAACTCAATTTGAATAAGATGTTCCCATTAATTCCTCATAAATTTCCATTGGCCAATGCATACCTCACCTACTTCAAATATTTAGTAAACAAGTTGAACCCTTGAATTTCAGAATAGATGATGCTAATGGTGATTATTCCTCAAGAACCACAATTACCAATTGTGCAACCATGATTACCAAAGAAGGATCAACATCTTTCTTCATTTAGATCCTAGGTTACATCTAGTATGACACTCGATCCTTCCAAGTTACCATGTTATTTAAGTTATTTATAAGAAAGAAGTTGAGAAGTCAAATCAAGCCTTACCATCCTGAACAAGATCATCTAGCCATGTAGCCCTAATAGCATAACTACAACTATGTCCCTTGATTCTAATGGTTGATAAAAATCAAGTTTCTTAACTTATTTTTATTAATTATTTTATTTATTTATTTTATATTCTAAATTAGGTAAGTAAATATTTTGGATAATAAAAGTGGAAAGAATAATTTTCCCTACCTTCACTTGGGTAACCAAATATGAGTTGTATCATGGATAACACAAGTTAGGACTAGTGATTAGTGGTTGGTAGACCTTTAATTTACCTCTTGTTATTGCCTAGGTTTTAAGATGAGTTTTTAATATGATAAGGATCTATTTTTCCCAAATATCCTTCTCACATATATTTTATTTGCAGAACAAGTAGAAGAATAGTAAAATATTTAAGCCCATTTTAAAAGGAAACATCAAAGCATTAGAGCATGAAGAGAGCACTAGAGCATGAATAAACATCATTAATATGGACTCATTTAAGAATGAAGAAAAGCTAAGGGAGGTCGTTTGTCACACCCCTATTCCCAAATGGAGTTCTTCCATAATTAAGATGGTGTCACTTCTATTATACCTACTTTGGCTTTTTCTACATAAGTTAGAGTTTTAGGAATATTCTATGGCTTCTCAGCACAAATCCATCTTTAGTAGTTCCATATTTGATACTATACATCATCAACAATGTTATTTCATGTTCTTCTCTAATGTTTATTAAAATGATGTCTCACATTATTTGTGACATCATTCTAGAATGCTTCTTAGAATGTCTAACTTTAGCTTCCTTCCTTAGCACTATCCTTGATGTATAATGTCATTTTTTTCTTTAATGTTTAGTGTCAATTATGTTTTTAATGACTAACTTTACTTTCTACATCATTCAATTTCAATGTTTGCTTCATCTACACAAATCATTTCTCCTATCCAAAACCTTATAGAAGATTCTATGGGTCCTAATGTGTCATTTCTTCATAGTCTACAAGGAATTTATGACCTATAAATAGGATTTTAACAATCAAAAACATTGGTGGCTAGAATCACCGAGGGGTCAATGGATGCATAGCCTTAACCTCGCCCCATGAGAGGGCCTTGTTGGAAATGAAGGTGGAGTGCTCTAAATAGTCTTGTTGATCAAATAGGAACTTTTCCAGTTGCACCCAAGGTAGTGGGTGCAACTAGGGGGTGGCATGGTTAGCCAAAAAGCAAATGCAAACAATGCAAAACAATGCTAAGTTTCAACATGATGTTTGATGGTGCTAATTGTAGAGCATAGCCATGGAATGGGGCTAAGTGTAGCTAAGGGTTTTGACTAAAATGAGAGTGTCAACCCATAGAGACTACCACCCGAGTGTAGTACAATGTGATGATGCATGAAAAAAGGTGAAGAGATGCAAGAAAAATGCAATAAAATGCTAGAAACAAGAGAGAGAAATGGAATACCACCCCAAATGGGAGCATAGTTAATTTTGAAAGGGTCTCAAAAGGTACAAAATGCACAATAGGCATAGTGGGAGTGTAGTCATAGTCTTGGTAGTTTTGGGTCATGAATTCTATTGCTTGTCATGATGAACTTTGCTTGCCGAGTTAGCCTTCGTGGTGTACCGTGCAGTGTTCTACATGGTTGTAATGGCGCTGCAATGTACTATGTGATGTAACTATACCTCTCTGCCAATGTGGTGTGCTCTAGGTCTCATTCACCCATGGAGCTAAGTGCCAAGATGCTAAAATGACAAATGCCAAATGAAAGTGTTAACTATAAAATTGATGAAAAATGAAAGCCAACCCCCTAAAAAATTGGAAAAGAGGGGTATTTATAGGGCTAGGATTAGCCCAAGATGTGGATTGGGTGCCACATGGTAGTGTGGTAGGTGGGACCACAAGAAAAACTTAGAAATTCTCTAAGTATGACTGTTATGCTCATCCCATGTTACGTGTAGGACATGGAACATTGGATGTACACTCATCCCATGTTATATGTAGGATATGGGATGCTGGCTGCTATGCTCATCCCATGTTACATGTAGGACATGGGATGCTAGCTACTACACTTGTCCCATGGCACATGTAGGACATGCTCATCTTGTGTTACATGTGGGACACACTCATACCATGTTACATGCAGGACATGGAATGTTGGCTACTACACTCATCCCATGTTACATGTGGGACATGGGATGTTGGCTGGGGATAGGGTGTAGCATGGACACTTAGAAGATTTTAGTGAAGACTGTAATCCTTAT
Organism: Gnetum montanum; assembly: GCA_015680685.1. Taxonomy (NCBI): domain Eukaryota; kingdom Viridiplantae; phylum Streptophyta; class Gnetopsida; order Gnetales; family Gnetaceae; genus Gnetum; species Gnetum montanum. Next base: position 605,413 of record MNCI01000920.1, read on the forward strand.
TCTTATTATGCTAGTTACACTCTGAAGCATAACAAGAGGGGTGGCCTTAGGAGTTAGAAAATCTACCAAATGTCTCTTCCATGTTGAGCTAGCTTGATAGCTTCTTGCCTTACACTCAGGCAAAACTAGCCACTAAAAAGTGTCCTATGTTGGCTACACTCTAGAGTGTATCAGGTAGAGTGAGAATGTACCAAGATGCTTAGAAAAATTTTCATGTAACTATTATTGACACTTAAAAAATTTGGCAAAATAGACCTTACTTCATGTTACGTTGGCTATGCTATGGAGCATAGCACCAACACTTAGAAAAATTTGTCAAGTTTTGACACTTAGACAAATTTTCAATTGAAATGCTAAAGCCTAAAATTGGTGGTGTTTTAACGGCCTCTCTTTGTTGACATCTAGAGGAGTTACTTGAGAGATGTCACCAAAGAATATGAAACACCACAGTAAACACAACACCAACACTGCTTGTTGATGCTTGTTTAGACAACACTTCATCATGCTCAGGAGTGCTAACAGAATAAAGTATGGTAGAGAATAGGTTTAGAAGATGGATTAAAGGATACCGAGTGGGAAAGATGCTCATTGTGCATGTAGCTATAGGATGCAGCACCTTCATAACTTGTTGCCCAGTCATGATCCCTCGTTAGAGTCGTTATGATGGTGTTAACAAATGATGATGGCTTACCCTTGAGACTTTTTGACCTCTCGTCAAAGTGCTTGTAAGATGGCTGATCTGGGGTTAGACTGATTGTGAAATGGAAACTTTGCTATTTTTACTTAGGCACTTATTTTGTTCCATTTTCTTTTTCTTTATCTCTTTTTTTTTCTTTTGGAAATGGAATATGTTTGTTGCTAGGTGGACTACGTGCCACTCAACAAGTTTTTTTTAGAGGCAACCACATCGCATCTATAGGATAGATGTTTCCTCCCTAGGATGAGTTGCATTACATTTGCTTGGGCTTTGACCAACCCACAAAGGCTCCCCATGGGACAAGTTGTGTTACATCTATTATGAGTTCTATGGTTGACTAAAAGAAGGATGCCATGTACATCAGAGAAGCTTGCAGGGAATGTAAGGAAATGTAAGGTAAGGGGGTAAATGTGAATTAGCTATAGTGGAATAATATGGATGTGCACTCTTGAGTGGCTTGATGGGTCAAAGTGAACACATCATAGTAGTATGTTCACCTACCACCATGGTGAAATGCATCTATGAACAACCATCACCCAAGCTTCAACTTGCAAACGCAACTAACAGAAAACAAGATAACAACCACACCATGTGAGATAAGAGTGAACTCCTATTTGCAAGGGCACTATAAGGGCCACGAGTGTTGTGTCAATTGTAGGTGCATGCAGTGTCTAAAGCAAGAAGGCCAATGTGCACACCAATGATGGCATGTTGAAAAAGCTTCAGTGGCCACACCAGAAATGACCACCCAAGTGTCTGAAGGCATTAGTAATGCAGGTGCTTAGGACTCCTCACCAAGGACAAGAGCTAGGAAATCCAATAGGATGATAGAGATCCACATTACTGGATGCTCTTCCTAGCCTAGGTAATGGTGAGGGCTAGAGGATGGTAGTGCTATAGTTGTACCATAGTACCACTAGTTCTCCAATGAGTGATGTTGATGGTGAGAGCATCGACCAAGATGACTGGCAATGGTGGCTATAGCTCCTAGAGGTTAGCAAAATGCCAAGGGCAGTGACATTACAAATGTTCTAGAGGCCTTTTTTTTATGGCATGAACTTCATTCTAGAACTACAATGCCCCACCCCACCCTACCTGAGAGGTGTGGGCAAGAAATGAAGGGTTGGAAGTATTCGCACTCTCCTTTTTGCAAAACTATGTATGTTGAACTATGGGTGTTGAACTGTGAACCCAATTTTAGGTCTAGTAGACCACATGCTATTCTAGTTTAAGGTCTTAGTAGATCATGAACCTAGTTTAAGGTCTTAACAGACTATGATGTGCTAGTTTATAGTCCTAGCAAACTACTATGTGCTAGTTTAACATTATAGTAGACAATGAATAGCTAGTTTAACATCATGATCCAAGGATTATCTATGCTAATTTATAGTCATAGTAGACTGTTTGTGCCAGTGTCTTTTATGTTATGGCAGATGAGTGCTTACCTTGCTTGTATGAGGTGTGATGTTGCATGTGTAGTCATGTTGTGTGCTTATAAGATCCTACAAAAATTAACTAAAAAAACAACATCAAGTGGCACCTATTATTAATAGAGTTAAAATGCATGAATGAAAGGAAAGTAATGCAAAAAATGATATTTTTATGCCATTCCAGGACATGGGCTAGTTTAAGGCCTTTTTGGGCCATGTGTTTTTCTAGTTTTGTGATTTTTTTTTATTTTTATGTGTTTCTTGATGTTTTTCCAATGCAATCTGTAAGCTAAGTGGATGGATGTGTAAACAAAGCAATGTGTAAGTTAAGTGGATGGATGTGTAAGCTAATGTGGAAACTAGGTAAGAAAGTGAAATGTAAATGCATGAACAAATACAATACAAGTAAAAACCAAAAATGCATAGCCCATGGAGGCAAAGGGTAAGCAGGTGCTTAGCATATTTTTAGCTAAGAGAAAGTCTTGGCCATGTAGTTCCTTCCTAACTAGGTATGGATTAGGGGGTGCATAAGGCTTAGGATCCTTTGGGAGGTTGTTAGCTTCAACCACTCATTTGGGTGTGTTAGCCTTATGCGTTGCATTGGTTGCTGTAGGTGTACCACCAAGAAACTCCACCTCTAACACTTAATCCATGTCTATGTTGTGGATAGTTGAAGGGGAGGAATTATCACCATGTATGATAACTTAACCACCTTCCTATGGAAGGTGGACTTCTTGGTGGATGGAAGAGGAGATGGCTCGTAGTTCAACTAGCCACATCTTTCCTAGGATCAAGTTGAAGACTAGCATCTTCTCTATGATAGTGAAATATATGTTGGTGGGGAATTGCTCTCTTGCCATGAAGGCTAAGTTGATTGTACTCTTAACAGTGACACGTGATCCATTGAAGGATTTTAGACATGCAATTTTGGTTGTCCTAATTTCGTCTACCATGCCTAGCTTGTCAATGAAGGAGTATAGAACTATGTTTGTTGTTGCACACCATCATTGACCTGCACTCTATAGATCATACATTTTCCAACACATATGCTAATCGATTTCAGAGCTATAGTGACCTCCCCTTATTTAGGGTTTACCTTGATTGCATCGTCATAAAATTCTAGGGATGTTGAACCTGATTCCTATGGTGCCAAGGGTAGCATCATTGCACAGATGGTTTTCTCATCTACAAGGATGTCCTTCATAACAGGAATGAAGGCCATCATCTGGGCCAATGCTTGATGGTGAGCACATGAGATCATGACCACGTTGTATAAGCTCAACGTTGTGCTCTTTTGTTTGAGCATTTTTTTTAGCTAAGTTACTGTAGCTATGAAGTCCTTGTTGTCGGCTGTTATGGAGGGGACTTGGGCTTAGGTTTCTTGGACTAACTGGGGGCATGGACCCCAATGTTTGATTTTTTCTTTCTAGTTATAACCTTTGGTTTGGCCATGGGGGTTGCAAGGCTCTCATTCATCCTCTTGCATTTCCATTTGGTAGGCCTACCTAGGTTGCTAATGCAATCGGCCCTTGAAGGAGGAGAGACGAAGATGTTGCCCACTACTAGGCTTTAGGTATGTGAGGGGCCATCATGTTGTGGAATCCTTATGAAAAATGGTGGTTTAAGAGTTTTTTCGAGGCCAACTTTTTGTGGCACCTTAATGATGAAAGGTTGCTTAGTGGTTATTGTTGTTACATCATGTCAATTTAATGTCTTAGCAAACGGTTGGCTTGGTTGCTAGTTTAACATCTTAGTGGACAATTACTATGGGACCTTGACTACAAAGGGTATTGTGGGTGCCTAAGGTGACACTTTGATAACAAAAGGGGACCTCTTACTTGTGGAGGCCAAGGGGATCCCTGCCTTACTGGGAGGCACGTGGATCACAAAAGGTTGTTGCATAGGTTTAGACTTTCCACCTACACTGATGGAGTTTATGACATAGGGGAAATCTTCTACATTAGATTGGCTCAGTGTGTCAAGCACCAGTTGGCCCCATTTTATCATTCTTTGGAAGTCATCCTGCAAAGCATGATAGTTCTCTGTACTATGACTAGACATATAGTGGTAATGATAGTATTGATCCAGCTTGAAGTGTTGTGGGACTGGGGGCTCATTTGGTGTTGCTGAGGTGGGGTTCCTCAGTAGTTCATGGTACCTATCATGCTTTTGATGAGAAATCTTCAACACATGTTTATATTGGATTCACCTAGCTTTCAAGAGTTACTCCAATAGTTAAAAGGGATTCATTGGTAGTGGGGTATACTTTGAGCAATTTTTGCACTCAAAGTTGGGCCTTGGGGTGGCCCCTGTTGATGTAGGCAAGTTGGTAGCTTTGTGAGATGGGGTCTTGGGTTGCTTAGCCATTGGGCCCTGGTTGGTTGCTTCTGCACTTGTGGCCATTGTTGCCACTATTGTGTTATTCTTGCATGCGTGTTGGTTTCTATAGGCCACGTAGGCCGAGTCATTGCTAGCTTGCACTACCTCCTCTATGCCCTTCATTTGGGAAAAGGGTTGGCTGAGAGACTTTAGGGCCAAGTAATATGGTTTAGACTTGATGAATTCATTCACTACACCCTTGAAGATGGCTAGTAGGTGTGTCTCTACTAAGGGTTCATACATTTCCCTCAATATAATGTTCCAATGTTGGAGGAATTCTAACATGGGCTCTAACGGCCCCTGCTTGACCTACATGAGTTGGTTGAGGGTTGCTTTAGGCTTTAGGTTGTACCTAAAGCATGTCACAAACTAGCTCATGAGATCCTCCAAAGAAGAGATTGAGGCCTTGGATGGCACATGATACCAGTCTAAGGCCTTCCTAATGAGTGACATGGGGAACATGCACATGATGGCATGTGGCCAAACTTGAAGGAGTAGGCACTCAGATCGAAATGTGACCAACTATGCATTGGGGTTTCCTTTACCAGTGTACTTATTGAGCTGGGGTAGCTAGACCCTAGTTGGGAGAGTCAAGTGTCGGACTATAGGACTTACGGGGTCATCCATATAAAAGTCCACCACCTTGATGGTTTTGAATGAGATACCTTTGAGTTGGTTGATCTCCTCTATCAAAATTTTGATCAACTAGAATGCTTGATCCAAGCTTGGGGATGTGTCAGCCAATTGCACTAGTTGGGCTGGCATTGGTTGCATAACATAGGGTCAAATTTTTGGTTATGGAGTTTGCAAGTTTAATGTCATAGCTGATGGTCATTACTAGTTTAACATCGTAGCGAATGGTAATTGCCATTTTAACATTTTAGCATATGATCATTGCTATTTTAATGTCATAGTGGATGGGTGTAGTTGATGTGTTGGCTAAGGGATGGACACGGTGACCAAGGTGGACCACACATGAGTGGGTTGGATAGACACTATGGGCACAATTGAGATAAGAAAGACATAGGATGCTTGAATCGTTTGGAGCTAGGAGGTGGCCCCTGTGTGAGCATAGGTTGGTAAAATGCAACAGTTGCTTGCAAGGATGGCTAAATTGGCTTGGTCACCATCTCGAAGAGGATGGGTGGACCAAACCAAGGAGGGACCGTACTAGGGAGTGATTTTTGGAAGACATTGTAGAGGGGGCTCTCACATTCAGAGTGGGCCTTAAACTCATCTTCTTCCTCCTATGAGGCTTCCTCATGGGTTTCCCCTACATCATGATTTTTTGCACAAATGAGTTGGGACAACAACTGGTGGAAGGATTCCATGAGTGGGATTCATCAAACAAGAAGGGATTATACTCTTGTCCATCCTAGTGGACTCTTTCATAGTCTCGTTTTGCCTCCAAGTTAAGGAAATCCATTGGTAATCTTGCTTGGATTTTGGCATAAACAAAATTATATTGTTCATGGCTTAGCATGGCATGCTTTGGGTGGATCATGATGTCAAATGTGTTAGACATCGATGT
>MNCI01000920.1:615303-637426 GCA_015680685.1 Gnetum montanum
GTAGTATCAATGTCTTCTTCCAAAAGTGATGTCTTTTTCCCAAGTCCTTCTCTTTTGAGACCCCAATGTCTTCTCTTTTTATAGGGTTCAAAGGTGGTTACATACTTAAAATATCTTAGCTAACTTGTCTCCCAAGTAAGGGAATTACAACTTACCCATGTAGTTAGGAGATATTTCTCACTACTTTAATTGGGAAGTTAAGTAGTTGGGAAGTTGTACATAAAGTTAGGGGGAATTTATTAACACTAATATTTGTAAACATTATAAATATTACAGATATAGTAACATTAATATTACAATTATGTTATGGGTAGTAATAATGTTTGAAAAACAATAATGTCTTCAAGCCTTGGAATAATTAAATTCAAAAGGTAAGTCTAAAACCAGGGCTTCATGTTATTAGCATAGGTGACATTGTGTCATTGTTGAATTAAATTAATTAGTAGACCATTTAAAATTTTATTTTTGATGAACTATAGCTCTGATTTACCGGCATCGGCCCAAAATATCTCTTAACACCTATCTCAGTGTGCCTTTGTGTCTTTGTTGCTGCATTTTGTGGACTGGTATGCAATATCGAATGCTTCGGCATCGGGCATGGCTGTTGTTTCAAATTGCAGGTTCCAAGGCGAATGACATTTGTGATTGTTGTTTTTCACCGTTTAAAAAAAATTTGAAATGCGTTCTTTGTGAAAGCCTAGGCCTGTTTGGCAAGGTTGCAAGCGGATTATTTTCTAAAAAATGTTTTGAGCCATGGAAGGCTCCTTTTTGAAATAAAAATCATAGGAAATGGTAAGGTAAGTCGTGAAACAACCCTGCAACTACCTGAAAATCCTTTGTGCAGTGCGCACCTTGTGGTTTCGTGATGACGTTGAAGGCACGCAAGTCTGAAATAGAAACCCGAAATTGAAGATTTCATTATTGAAATCAAAAGAACTGCCACCGCGAAGCTCTAATGGGCAGCAACAACCTTAGGGGCTTCTCCTGCTACGTGAAAGTTTTTTTTTATATATAACAGCAAGGGTTTGGGTCGTTGCGTTGGTAGGAACTGTGCCGTTTTGAGCTAAGAATGTGCAGCACCGTGGGACCATGATTTTAGAGAAATTTAGGGCCTTTTCCTATTCTGCATCATGTCTTCTTGCTTTCTCTACATTTTTTTTTCTTCTACATATTTGAAACCTTCCGTAGTTAAGTGCGTCTAAACCAGGGTCGCAATTTGAATGTATTTTCAATGGAGAAAATTCAGAATGTAGGCCTGCCTCATTTATGGAATGATCTCTATTTTTTGGTTTTGCAACTCGTATCTTCTCCATTTTTGTGACTCTCACCCTTGGTATCCTTTGAAGCTCGAACTAACATTTCTCCATTTAAAAAAAAAATTGCTATTTATTCCTTCAAACCTTATCACCGCCTCCTTGAGAGACTAAAAATATCCTACGGTAGTATATCCTCTCTCCCTTTTTAAAAAAAATATATATTTTCGGACTATTATATGTAGCAACATAATTATTCCTAGAATTCTTTGTTTTCCACATCAATATTCCATTTTGGGCCACCCCCTAAATTCCATACCAATTATATGAAATAACACATTCACATCCTCCTACTCTTACAATAATGTTCAAGATGAGTCTTACTATTCCATAGAATGGCCAAATGTGCCAACACATTATATCTAAGATTCATTCTTTACCATACTTTTTTGAAGTTATAATAACATGTCACATCAAAACACTAACATCATGTCATTTCTAATTTTCTATTTTGAGTTCAAACCTGATTGCATGAAAAATTGAAGCTCTAGTAATAGCCATGTGAAGTCATAGTTACAGTTTTGATACCTTCATAGCTATGGCATTATCCTTCAATTTATATTTCTTTAAACTTCAAATACTCATTGATTTGAGTAGAAATCAAAGATTATTAGAAGGATTAAATTTAAGGAACTACATGATAGCTTGTACTAAGTGGAAACTATGCTTCTTACTCACACTAGACATGTTTAAGCTCATGGAAAAATATGAGCAAGCTAATGATCTTCCTCCTTTCTTCCTAATCTAAATCATCCAATTAACCTATATTATGATAAATCTACTAAAATTACAAAGTTCATCATAGAATAAGAATGGATTCAGTTGTAGATTGAAGAGGCTAGGATGAAAACTATCTTGGGTTAACCTCTTGGTTGTCATATTACTGTTAGAGAAAAAGGAGGAAGCATAGCCACTAAATTAGATATCCTTTTAATAGATGAATATGAAGAAAATTTAGTTGAATAGCTTAGTAATACTAATCCTCTATGACATCATATACAAAACATTAGCATCATAGTTGTCCAAAGCTCTTCATCTAGATCTATTCCTCCTAGCATGAAACCATCTAACCTTAACCTCCCAATTAGCTCTGCTCCTCTACCTTATCATCTATTTTTCCTAATAATGTTAACAATTCCCACTCTTTCCTCCAATCTCTTAATCCATTTCCTATATTTGTATATTCTATCCCTCAACCTCAACTCATGATACCCATGTTTTCTTTTATTCCATTATCTACTGCTATTACCTAATCTATGTTTAGCATTTCCTAACCTAGTAATGCATAGTATTTTCTCCTATATCCACCTAACTCTATTTCGTTAGGCATACCTATTTCCACAACATTTAGACTAATTTCATACATGTGTCCCCCTTTGACCTCATCACCTATTACTATAGTTCAACCTATCCTTCATTTTCCTAAAATAGATCCACATCTATTAGCATTGCTTAATGATAGTATGCTTCAACACCAAATCATTAAAGATAAAGTGGATATAGTGTTGATCATGGAAGGGAATTCTCCTATTTCCCTAGATTAGGTTCTAAGAGATCTTATGATCTCTGTTATTCCCATGTCAACTCTACCTAAGGAAGTTTCACTATCATCCTTTATAAAATATAATGGTGAAATGTGGGATCCTATGAATCATGTAGCCACATTTAGAAATGAATGCATGCTTCTTATCCTTATATTGTATTAATATGTTTCTCTAGCTCTCTCTTTGGAAGAGCACTAGAATGGTATAAATCCTTACCTGATTATTCTATCACCTCTATGGGACAACTATTGGTAACTCTCATTGAACACTACAAGTTCAATGTCCCTCAAAGCACCAATGTTATGTTCTTTACAACTATCAAACAAGATCCAAATGAATCCATCAATAAGTTCATTTCTTGATGGATAGTAGCATCAACCAAACTATCCTCTCATTTAGAAGAATGTCAATTACAAGACATTTTTGAAGCTATAGTTATTGATTATACTCAAAAAACAATGGCTTATCTTAAGAATCATTCTCTGAATGATGTTTTCCTAGCTATTAGACATATTAAAGAAGTCATCATTCAGCATGGTGACCAAGAATTCTTATCAATATGTAACAAATATCACAAGGCTATGAAATAAGAGAAGGGACAACCAACTTCTTAAGGTGTTTATTCTTTTTTTAAGAGACAAAACAACACTTCCTCAACTACTTCTTCCTCAATCAACAATGCAGGCCTCAAAGAAACAAAAATCAATATACTAAGATACCCATGAGATATTATATGCTTCTTAATAACCTTATTAGGAATGGATATCTTAACAGAAAACAAGTTTCTTATAAAGTAAGAGCATGTTATCACCACATTCAGCTTATAGTAATGGATCCTTCTTAGAGACAAGAACATAACCCTAAGGTACCTAAGTGGTATGATTATTAAAAGTACTTTTATTATCATGAGATCACTAATCATGACACAAATAATTGCTTAATTTTGTAAGATGACATTCAAGANGAGTAGACAATAGTCATTTTCTATAAGACCTTCTTATTCATTGATTAACATGATTGTGAAGTAGATACCATTGTGACTAGCTATATTGGATTAGAAAAATGTTGGAGGATACTTAAAAGAATAGGTTCTTATTACTATTGAAAAGTAACCTTCTTTATTATTTTCAAAGGTTGTTTAGATGCATTGATAAATTTTGCCTTCTATTTACTTAATTATGACTCATTAGTTTGTTAACTATGAGTAAGGATTCTTACTTTGGAATGATGAAAAGGATGATTAGACATTGGAGATGTAACATGTGAAGGGACATTCTAGAATTCAAAATAGTATAGAAAGGAATAAGAGTAAAAATGATAGATGGATTGGGTAGTAGAAGTAGAGTGATGAGGATATGTAATAGTACANGGATTAGATAGTTTGAACTTTCAGGCTAAGAACATTAAGAAAAATTTAAAGATATGAGATATTTATCAACTACTACTTTATGTCACTATCAAAGTGGCATCTGATGCTTAAATTCCACTGATACATGTTGATGATAATACTAGTTCTAACATGATCACATGGGTTATTATCAATAATCTCAATCTACATGATCCAATAACCTTTAATGAAACTTGTAGTAATATTGTTTCCCTTAATGGTATGCAAGTAGTAGGTTCCATTAGGTTTTCATTTATAGTAGGTGATTTTATACAATTTTAAGCTTTTTTCATGATCTTACATGAATGTTCTAGTGTGAATGGAATACTAGGATGCCTCTAGCTAGCTCAACATCACACATTATCATCTCCTATACATCAAGAAATTTATTTTCCTTTCAAGACCATGAAATAACTATTCTAGTCTATACACATATTTCAAATTTTTTTCATCATGATCATGAAGCATGACCTTATCAATTTAGTGGTCAACCAACTAATATTAAAATCAAACCTATAGGTAAACCTATAGTTACCTCTCCTTCTAAAGACTTCACCGATACCAAAGACTTGATATACCTAAATGATGAATCTATTTCTAATATCGGATTCATTGACTTAGGCTTTAGAGAACTTGACATACCTTCTCTTATGAAAAAATCTTTCCCTTATCCTTGTTACATAACTACTTAAGAGTTTATTACTAATACAATAACATTATATGTATAAGCTTTGTAACACTAATTGCTTTTATTTATTGCTTTTCCAAAGTGGTGAATGTCTAGTAGCACCTATTAGAACCAACATTAAAGTTTACATTAATACTTAATAATGCTTTTACTTCTTTTTATTTTTCTTATTTATTAGCCAACATAATTGATCAATAAGCAATGATACAATGTTGACTTGCCATGTTTTTTTCATAGCTATTATGACACATAATGATAGTTAACTAAAAATGACACAAAAACAATTTTTATTTCTATGAAAACTTCATATTACTATCAACCATCCTAACATTTGATATTTTGCATTGAATACGCAACTTTCTTCCTAGTCTTTGATATTGATTTCAAAGGTTTCCTACCATCAATGTTGTATCCTAACATCAAACTCCCCAAGTGTTGACATAGTTGAGGCCTAAATTTTGTCTCAAAACTAATGTTAGATTACTGTTCTCTATCTCTTTAGGTCTATCATACCATTTTTTCATACCCGATAATTATTAACCTATGATTCTAATGTAAACTTACCAATTAAGCTTTGTATTTCATCTCTCTATGTTGCTCTTCATGATTAGTGTTGAGATTAGGACAATAACATGTGATACATTGACTTGGATCTCCTTGAAGAACAATGGTAGGCTATCATTTAATATCTACATGAATATTAAGTAGATATTTAACGTCACCACTTTAGACATGTTATAATTAGAGAGAATCATGAAGGAAATTTAGTCCTTTTTCATTTTTTGAACTCTAGAGATCCAAAGTTCTCCCCTAACTGGTAAGTTTCTTTTCTAGTGGTTCAATCTCTACAAAATGGTAGCTACATTCTATTTTACCTAAAATGACATCAATTTCTAGATCTCATTAATAGAAGCATCTTAAAGTGCTACTACATGTAGCCAAGTTACAACATTCAAACTATTGAGTATTTAAAACCAAACATGTAATCTTCCAATAGTAGTTTATTTTTCATCAACTACTTTATACTATGATGAGATATGTACTATGTCAAGATAATAGGTTTTCTCTAGATCCAATTTTATTTTTCATTATTTTCCTTACTACTCTCTATCTCATATTCTACCATTTCTTTAGCTATTTTATTTATATGTTATCTATTCCATTCTACTCTATGTGCTCAACATAAACAATGATGTTTTTGAGTGACTAAATATCTCATTGCTTCATCTAAGAGTGTGACTAAGTGTATTATAGAAAGGAATTATTTTGACAACATATTTATGGTTTTCAATCATATAGTGTGTAGGATTTAGCCATGCCTCACTTCTGTGACATGGTGCCATCCTCATAATAGGTGTATGCACAAGATTCTCTTTCATCCCCTTTGCATACTATAATTTCTACTCCTCTATATTATACTTTTCTCTTCTTCCTTTCATTCCCTCTTCTCATCTATTTCTATTTATCTCTATATTTAGCATTAGTAGGGTCAAATGACAGTCTCTACCCTCATGTAGTGAGGAAGTTTTGAGTGTAGAATAATGTAAGGAGTTTAAATCTTCACATGAGTGAGATAAATGATAGGTCAGTTTTATAGATCAAGTCATGTTCCACTTTTGTGATGCAACATCACACTATTGGTGTATTGGTGATGTCCATAGCATGCTTTCTCCTTTTTTTATAGCTTTCTATTTTTATTTCCATCTATTTCTCTATCTTTCTGTATTACTTTCTGCTTTCATTCTCTACATTAGTTTCTCTACTTTACTCTAGTGATGGTGTGATTAAGAGAATTAAATAGATTAGGGAGTGTTTTATTAACATTTTTATATGTACTTTTTGGGATCTAGCCAAACCCATTTCCATAGCATAGCACTCCACAATAGGTGTATTGGTGGTATCTCGTACTTTCTTCCCATTTTTCTTACTTCGTTTAAATCCTGTTATAGGTACCTAGCAACTTGTATAATTTCTTTTATGAATTTTCTTTTATCTTTTTAGTAGTATACATCACAAAAAATAATTTTATAGCCACTTTGGATTTTTTTCTTAAGTTAGAGTTTCAAGTACATTTTATGGCTTCTCAACTCAAAGTTACCTTTAGCAGTTCTAAATTCAATGCTCTATGTCATTGACCATGTTGTTTTTGGTTCTTATCTAGCATTTATCAAAATGATGTCTCACATTATTTGTAGCATCATTCTAAAATGCTTCTCAATTTTGAAATTTGGTGTCATCTCCTACATCGATGCTAACTTCAACTTATTCAACATTATCCTTAACATATAACATCATTCTATTCTTTGGCATTCAACATTAATCTTGTTTTTAACATCTAGCATCACTTTCTACATCATTCATTTTCAACATTTTCTTCATCTATGTACATCATTTCTCATATCTAGAATCTTATAAAACATTTTTTGAGCTCCAATGCATCATTTCTTCATAGTCTATGAGCCATTTATGACCTATAAGTAGAAGGATACCTCTAATTCAAAAAGGTTTAGTAGTTGGAAAGAAAGAAGGTTGAAAAATCACAAAGAGAGAGCTTCTTACAAAATATTAACTCTTCTTGCAATTACGTTTTCTAATATATCAAACACATCTATGTGCTTTTTAGCTCCTTATAGTTTCTTTGATTTCCTCGTTACTTATTCTATTGATAAATTATGTCCCCTTTGTGTTATCCTCCTAACACATGGAGAACTCCATTAGATCTAGATGAATACACAAATATGATTCAATCCCCTTCTACTACATCTTGCTATTTTTTTAATCTACAACACCTTTATTTGGTCAAGAGATCTTCGTTAGGCACACAAATCAAAGAAAAGGAAACAAGGTAATGTAGCTTCCTATTAGTCATTCCTAATCCTTGATTCCATCTCACATGATTGCCACTACATTCTCCTAGGTTTCTTCCCTATTTTTTCTAATTTTTTTCTTGTATTTTAGCCTTTCTTTCTCCAATTGGCATTTAGCATTATAGAAAATCCATTTTTCTATCCTCTCGATTTGAGAATGCAATTTTCTTCATTTATCATTTCTATCATGTTCAATATTGTAGATCTACTTTTTCTCTTGCCACATAAGCTATACTTTTCATAGATCTAATTCTATGAAATGTTTTTCTTTTTTCCAAATTACATCATGCATAGTTTCATTTTTATGTTTATTACATTTTCTTTATTTTTATTAGCTATTCCACACATTCTTTTTTGCTTATTATTCACTCGTGTTTGGGAAAAACACTACCATATATTATTAGATTTTCCAATTATCTACAAGTTTCCTTTTGATTTAGAGAATTTAGTTCATTATATCATTTGATGTCCATGGAATGCTTAGCTCATCTCTATATAGGATTATTCTAAATCTCAAATTACAATGATTCTGACCACAACAATTTCATAGCAAATGATGTAATTATTGGAATAAGACCTAAAAGGAAAAGTTGCAATAAGACCCAAAATGGAACATTATAATAAGAGGCATGTCTCTTAACATGAATTTTAGGGGATTTGACCTAAGGTATTTATACTCAGGAATTAGAGGTCATGCTAGCATGAAGTTGTGGAGCCAATAATGACAAGTAAAAGATGCTAACTAAAGTAAGAAAACAAGTTAAATGATCATACCTTCTAACTAATTACAAGACTAACTATGGTGGCAATTTTTGATTACCTCTAATGGGTAGATGTTAAAAGAAGATATCCCCAAGGAAACTTCAAAGCATGACCTAGATATATTATTCCACATCAATAAAGTTTTCTTTTCATTTCCTTCTACATTTTCCATATTACTTTCTTTATGCATAATGTCAAATGTTATATATATTTGACATATACCATAACATCTAGGAATGGGATGTCATACTTTTAGTAATTAACTTGACTATTTTATATGGTGCTAAATATTAGATTCTAAGAAAGAGGCACAAATAACAAATTAGCATGAAAAAAATGCAAATTCTTATATGGATGTTGAATATCACAAGATGAGATATATTGTATAATAAAAACATTAGAGAAAATCTTGGAGTTGTTTCTACTTTTGATAAGCTACAAGAATGATGGTTAAGATTTTTTGATTCTTTCAAGAAGATCAGATAATAAGCCTATCAAAAAATGTTGTCACACCATAATTCCAGGAAAGCCACTAAAATAAATACCAAAAACACATGAGAAAAAATGATTGAAGATTATATAAAAAAACTACAAATAGATAAGGATTTAGCTTTCATATAGGTGAATAGCAAAAGAAAACTTATGTAGCCAACTTCATTTAGAGGGGGGAAGTTGGACCCCCAAAAAATGAACCATAATATTAAAAAAAATCTAGAGTACATCATATCATTAAAAGAGAGTCTAAAGAAAAGGCCTAACAATTTTGGAGATTCTATTTTAGGTTTTCATCCTTACAACCAATCCTAAAACAACCTCTTCTTTAGGGTAGCAAAAGAATTAGGCCTTGACCTTATTCAGAAGTGCCCTAATGGATTTTCACTTCTTACTAAAGAGTTTCTTATAAAGAGAAGGATAAATCTATCTTTAAAGAAAAAAGAATACATCAATCAAAGATAAAGAACAAATAGCAACAAAAGCTAAAATCCTCCCATCCTTGAGCATTCAAAACAAAAAGAAATTAATACTAGAGAAAAAATTAATTATTCAACTTGTATTGGAAGCTTTTTGACCTGAAGTTATAGCTAAATAGCCACATCTTTGAGAATCTAGTATTTGATGCCTAAAGAGAGATCATAGTTATGCTCTTCCTACTGAAAAATAACTACATACCAAAGCTTTCAAATAGATTAGAGAATAAGTGGTTGAAGAAAATTCCAAATGCAAAGAAATAAAGTAGTCAAAGCAAGTTGATGACTAAGAATGACTTCATTGATGCTTGATTAAAAGTTGTTACAAATTCTGAATATTCATTTCTTAGCATGATAACCAATATGACACTTTTAAAAAATTAGAAAATGATTGTTTACTTCTATAAAGAGAATATTAAGAAGAAACATTTCTCATACATTTAAGATGAATGTTCATAGAAGATCTTGATGTATAAGACACCATAAAAATTTATGAATTTTAAGAAATGTAGAGGCTCTTCAAATGTCTTTCATTTTCCTCATTCAAAAGTACGATGATAATTGCATTTTCCATGACCTATTGAATTTTATATAAATAAAATTATTCTTTATAGTAATCTCATAAATAACTCTTAAATTAAAAAGAAAAGGATATCTACCATCCTTCCAAAAAATATTT
Organism: Gnetum montanum; assembly: GCA_015680685.1. NCBI lineage: Eukaryota > Viridiplantae > Streptophyta > Gnetopsida > Gnetales > Gnetaceae > Gnetum > Gnetum montanum. Next base: position 625,512 of record MNCI01000920.1, read on the forward strand.
GGAAAAATCTACTACAAATTTTTTCAAATTTAAATTAATTCTCAAGATTAGAAATTAATTTCTCAAAATTCTTTTTTCTCTTTCTATGTAAACCATAAAGGTTGAAAGCTTCATTCCAAGTAATCCATCTCATGCATATGTAAACAAGAAACAATAATGATATCAAATTTTCTTCAAATGGTACACATTATAGATGCATTAATAATCCAAAACCCTTCATTAAAAGGAAGCCATCATGAGCTTATTTTCTTAAGCATATCTTTTGAAACTGTAAAATTATTGTAATTCCATTGTTTACTACACATGGGCCATGTCTTCCAAATTTGTTTAAAACCTGAAGAGCTAGAAATAGAAATGGCCTAAGGAAAAAGAAGATAGTGAATAAAGTTATTAGAAGATCAACTATTCTCATTCTTCAATTTTCCTTACATAAGTATATTTCTTAAAAAGAGCATCCAAACATCATCTTCATTAACACATTTTGAAATCCATTTTGTAGCAAGATAAATACACTAGTTATAATAATTAATGAGACCAAGTCCTCTATCTTTCTTGCTAGTAGTGTAAATATCCCAAACAACTCTAGAAAAAACTTTAGTAAGAATAGGCTCAAAAGAAAAAGATATTCCTAAAATTTTAAAGACATCATCCTTTTCTTAAGATTTTCCAAGGCCTAAGAGTAAGCCACTTATCAATATTACCATTATAATAAATAACAAAATTTTTCTAATTAATTTGAGAGCCACATAACATGTAGTGATCCTTCACTTTAGCTAAAATAGTATTAATATGTTGTAGACAATTATTCATCATAAAGAAAGAATAATATGTAGAGTGCATGTTAAGAAATTGCATACCTTGATCATCAATTGAAATTTCTTTTATGATATTCCTTTGTAGATCATAATGAGAATTATGTAAGAGAAAATTTATAGCAATAATAAACAGATAGGAAACAAGATAATAACCTTGATGAACTAATCATTAAAGGAAAAGGGAGGACCTTAATCCATAATTAGTAGCAACTTGAGCATTAGCATCAATGAGTAGGGCATGAATAAGTTGAATAAAATATTCACCAAATTTTAGTTTATAGATATAAGGAAAAAATTTCTATTTAATCATATCATAAGCTTTAGCATAATCTAACTTAATAAGAGCAATGTCTTGGTTAGTATCAAAAACTCATTGCATTCCCTCCTAAGCTTCCATAATATTATTTAAGATATGTCTACCTTTAACAAAACTAACCTAGTTAGCTCTAATGATATTTTCAACAACCTTCTAAATTTAGCAAGCCATTCATTTAGTTAAAAGTTTATAAGTATTGTTAAAAAAATAATAGGCCTCCAATCACCAATATTTTGAAGATCTCCATTCATAAAAAGAAGATAAATCACATCTTTATTAATATTTTTACCAAGAGAAACTTTTAATGGCTTCTTAAAAACATGAAAGAGATCATCTCTAATGATTTCTGAATCCTTCTTTAAAAATTTAATTAAAAAACTATTAAAGAATAGAGCTTACCATCTACTAAATTAAAAGTCATTCTTTGATTTCTTATATTGTAATTTCTACTTCAAGAATTCTTTGAAGTGCTTCTATTATAAGATGAGAAATATGTGTATTAGAAGCCTAAAAGGATTCCTTGACAAAACCTTCAAAAAAATAGAAGAAATATGCTTTGACAAAAAAATGTTAATAGTGCTATAATTTTTAATGATGGAATTATTTACATAAAGTGATTCTAGTTTATGTACTTGACCCTTTACTTTTTGAAATTTTAAAAATTTCTTACAAGATTCATCTTCAATTTCTAGCCAAGCCATGTGACTTTTAGTAAGAACACTTTAGCTTCAAAAGTATTTGAACATTATTTAGCATAACAACCTTTAACTAAGGATTTTTAAGTTCCAAAATCAAAGGGACTCTAGTCTAAAACAATTTACATTTACTTTAAAAATTTTACAAGATCTTCTTCAACTTAATGCTTATGCTCATCAAATTGTTTTCCAAACCATTATAGCGATCAAAAATGTTAGTGGTTGGAACACTAAGGGATCTGCAAGTGCACAACCCTAACCCCTAGTCCATGTGAGAGCCTACTAGAGGTGGATATGGGGCACCCATAATAGTCTTGTCGATCAAACAAGGACTTACCAAATGCAATTCCAAATGATGCTAAGTGTCGAGCGGTGTTTGTGGTGTCAATGAGGGTGAGTGTAATCAAGGGTTTTTGTGCAAAACAAAGGTGTCAGTGCACAGCTATGCATAAAAATGGTAGAAAATGCAAGTAGAATGCTAAAAATGAAAGTAAAAATGCTAAACATTCACAAAAAGAGAGCTAGAGAGAATCAAATACCATCCCAATTGGGGTTGCATGTAATTAACTTTAGATGGGGTGAGAAGGTATGCGGTATACAACAAGCATAGTGGATAGTGTAGTCATAGTCTTAGGGGTGTCTGGTTGTAAATACTAACATTATATCATGGTTTCTGTGCTTGCCGGGTTGGCTACCGTGGTGTGTAGTGGATTGTAATGGTCTATAATGTCCTATGGTAAGCTGTGGTGGTGTGCGACCTTATTAAATGCTAACCTGAAACTTGTCAATGCCTTGACTTGCCAAAATGCCAAACCTACTTCAAATTTGCCAATGTTCAAAATTTTTCAACCCCTAAAATGTCAAGGGCTAGGGTATTTATAAGCCTATGGTTAGTGTAAAATGCAGATCAACTACCATGTGGCAGTGGGATGGTTGGAACTACACTACACCCAACTATGCTCTCCACTGAGGGTAGTGGTGTTATGCTCTACTATCCTCTAATGGACTCTATGAGACTGCAAGACTGTGACTACACTACCAACTACATGTGCATGTGCCGAAAAGATCACAATGTACCTACAAAATGCAAATTTAAAGACTATGCTCTAGGACTACGCTATTCACTATCTTGAGTAGGGTCAAGTGTAGTTGTAATTTTAGGACCAAAATGGATACAACAAAAATGTGTTTTTGCTAAATACACTTTTTGGAGGTGTGTTGGAACTAAGTTGAATGTCAATGCTATGTTGTGAAGGCCTTTGGAAGATATTCTAGCTTAGTACACTTGACTACACTTTGGACTAGGGAAGAGCATAGTCCAATACTTAGAAAATTTTTGTAGAACATGACTATGTGCTAACTACGCTCTCCACAGGAGGGTAACTATGCTCCCAAATAGGTTTAAGTGTAGTCCCAACACTTAAAAAGTTTTTGCAAAATCTAGCCTCTACTTGACTATGCTCTAGTCCAATGGAGACCATAGCCTTGACACTTGGAAGATTTCTGCCAAACTGGGTCTCAACACTTGGAAGATTTCTACCGAACTAGGTCTTCCATGCTAACTATGCTTGACTATGCTCTATGGTAGCAGAAAGTGTAGTCTTAATACTTAGAAAAAATATATAGTAGCTAGCTTGACACTTAGAAAAATTTGCAAAAATAGCCTTTGGTGTTAACTATGCTCTCTACTTAGCTAACTACACTCTAGGAAAATGGAGAGCATAGTCCCAATAGTTAGGAAAATTTGTAGCTTCTTACTTCATGATGACACTTAGGAAAAATTTCAAAAGAGTAGTTTTGGAGATAACTATGCTCTCCACTAGGTTGACTATGCTTTAGGGTAGTGGAGAGCATAGTCCTAGCATTTAGAAAAATTTGCAAAAAGTGATCTCATGATGACACTTAGGCAAATTTGCAATCAAGAAGCTATTTTCCAAATTGGGTGGTGTTTCATTTGCCCCTCTTTGTTGACATCTAGAGGAGTGGCCTGAGATACATTGATAAAGAATGATAAAACACCATAGTAGGCTTGGCACCAACATCATTCTTCCACGCATGGTCAAATGTCACTACGCCATGCTTAAGAGTGCTATGGATAGCAATATGCTAAGAGTAAATGGTGTAGGTAATGTGCTAAGGAAAAACAAAAGAGATGAAATGCAAACAAGGTGTCATGATGCAGGATGTGGAGTCAACATGGCTGATAGTGACCATGGCACCAAGGTGGCTTGCCCCTAAAAATGTTAACCTCTCATTAGAGTGCTCATGAGAGAGTCAGTGTGGATTCAAGGCTAGGCCAGTTCCAAAATTGCAGCTTTGTTGATTTTCTTTGGGACATGCATTTTTTCCTTTTCTCTTTGTTTTTTCTTTTTCTTTTTATTTTTTTTCTCTTACTTTTTTTTTCTTTTTTCTACAAGATGAACCTTCTTTGTATTCTGCACTTTGCTAAATGCTAACTATAAATTTCTTTCCATCAAGTGGACTATGTGCCACTGAATGGACTTTACTTTGGTGCTTGCAAAACTGCATCACATTTGTAGGATAGGTGTTTCTTCCCCAGGATGACTTTTGTTACATCTACCTTGGCTTTGACTAGACAACAGAGGCTTCCCACAAGACAACTTATGTTATGTCTGCCTTGGGTTCTATGGTTTGGCTTGCATAGGATACCATGTGGTTACAACACGTATGCATTAGAGGGGTTTGCAGTCTTGACTATGCAGGGGAATGTAAGGGTATGTGGACATAGGGATGGATGTAGGTAGGCTATAATAGGGTAGTAGGGATGTGCACGCTTGAGTAGCTTAGCTAGTCCAATCATGCACATCGGAGTGATGTGGTGAATTGTTGTTGTGATGAGATGTGCCTTTGCATGACTATCTCAGGGCTTCATCCTACAAACACAACATCAAGAAGGCAAGAAAGCATACAAAACATGAAATGCAAATAAGAATGCTAGGGGTGATAATGGTACAAATGATCCAAAGGCTGCACCACTCACAGATGTTCAAAAAGCTAGAAAAAATATCTAGAGGATGATGATGTTATGAATGCACCAAAGGACAAAGTGATAGCAAGAAGTCAAAAATTAGAAAAATGGTAAGGGTCCATAATGCTACAAGTGCTCCCAAGGCTAAGCCAATGGCCAGTGTTCCATTTTGGAAGTATAGTATCCCCACCTACGTGGTGTAGAAAAGTGGGGAGGAGAGGGGAGTTAAAATTATTCTTGCTTGCTTGCTCATGAAACTATGCATGACTAATGGCAAACCTAGTTTAAAGGCTTGGTAGACTATCGTGTGCTAGTTTATAGTCCTAGTAGACTATTGTGCCAGTTCACCATCATAGTGGATGTGCTATGCTAGTTTAATTTCATAGTGAATGTGTTGTTGTGCTAGTTTAACATCATGGAAAACATGTTATGCTAGTTTAACATCATAGTGGACATGTTGTTATGCCATTTTAATGTTGTGACCCAAGGATGAATGTTCTGCCAGTTTAACATTATGTTGAACCTAAGGTGCGGATGTTAGTTTAACATCATAGAAAATAGACTATGCTAGTTTAATGTCATAGTGAATGAATTGCAATAATTTAATGTCATAGAAAATGAACTGCACTTGTTTAATGTCATAGAAAATGAATGCTTACCTTATGCTAGTTTAACACCATAGCAGATGAATTGTGCCAGTTTAACATCATGGCAAACAAATGCTTACCTTCTACCAGTTTAATGTCATAGTCGATGGACTATGCTAATTTAACATCATGGTAGATGAATTCTTACATTATGCTAGTTTAATGTCATAGAAAATGGATTCTTACCATGTTGAACCAATGTGCACCATTAAATGCTAAGCATAGTACAACTTTAGGTACGAATGGTTCACTAGATTGGAAAATTTTTTGTTCTCTTGATTAGCAAGCTTGAATGTTCCACTATTGTAGGCCTTAGTGACCAAGAAACACCCTTCCCAATTAGCTAACAATTTGTCTACAAGTTCATGAATAGCCTTGATGAGTAGGTCTTCTTTCTTGATTGAGTGTTGATGCTAGTTGTGATGGTGTTTTTATCATTGATTTTCTTGGTACCATTCAATGCAATCAAGTGTTTACATATGCTCCTCCTCTATTGAGTTATGTTCTATGATCCTCAGTTCATTGTTCTGTGCTTCATCAATAAAGTTCAAGAGGATCACCCTGAGCAATGGAACCTATAGGTCAAGGGGGAAAATTACCTTAGACCCATAGACAGGACTGTAAGGCATGTTACCTATTTCCATTTAGCATGTTGCATGGTAGGCCCATAGTGCATAGACTATTTTCTTGTGCCATCATCATTTGTTATTACTTAGTATCTTCTTAAGAAGGTTGATGATGACTTTGTTAGTGGCCTCCACTTGGACATTCTCCTAAGGGTAGTACAATGATAAAAAGAAATGTTTAAGGCTAAAGTGCTCACAAGAGGCCTTCATTTTAGCACTACTAAATTGTGGCCCATTGTCTATTACTATGGTCATGGGTAAGTTGAAACAAGTCACTATGTTATCAAGAATGAACTTACAAACTTGTTGTGATGCTTTCTTTCTAAGGGGAATAGCCTCAATCCACTTCGTGAAATACTCAGTTGTAGTTATGATGAAGCTATGTCTTGTAGAGGACTTAGGCATTATAGGCCCAATGATGTCCAAGCCCCAACATTGGAATGACCACGTGATCTGCATTATATGTAGTTTAGTCAATGGCACATGCATTAGGTTGCCATGCCATTAACACATGTTACATGTTTTGACCCTTGAGACACAATCATGCTCCATGTAAGGTTAATAATAACCTAATCATCTAATTTTTCCTATAATTGCCCTAAGTGCTATGTGACCTATGCATAGTCCCTCATGGACTTGTTCGATGATTGTTTGCACTTTGCCATCACTTATGCAAGTTAGTAGTATGGCATCATAGGATCTATGACATAAGGTGTTATCACCCAAGATGACATACTACCACAATCATTTGTGAACTGCATCTTTTTAAGCAGTAGTTAAATGTTGTAAAGGCTCACCCTATAGAAGGCATACCTTGATGTCTTCGTACCATTCTCCTACATGGGTTATGCTTAATGTGGCTACAGACATAATGTCAATGATTTGTATGATCAGCACAGTGCAATCCACCACTGAGGTGGGCAATGTGTGGAACATGTTAGGTGTGATTCTTATGGCTAATATTGCTAGTGCATTGGCTATGGCATTTTCATTCCAAGGAATGTGTTGGACATTGGCAATTGCAAAGTGTTGAAGCAAGTGCTTCGCCAAGTCATAGTAAGGCTATAAATGTTGGGCCTTGCAAGCATAAACCTCTATTACCTAGTTAACCACTAATTTTGAGTCACCTTAGATTGCTAGGTGTTGGATCCCTAGGTTGCGTGCTACAAGGATATCTCAGAGGAGACCTTCGTACTCTACCACATTGTTAGTGTAAGGGAATGCAAAATGGTATGTGAAGGGTTAGATCTCCCCAAAGAAAATTGTGATAATGGCAATGGCACTACCCCCTTGTAAGGTTGAAGCTCCATTGAAATGCAAGAGTACCTCATAGTTGTCAGGCACTTGGCTAATGTTGCTAATGTGCTCATTTGGGAATTCCAAATCTATGATTTCTTAATCATTCAGATGTGAAACCATGAGTTGTGTGGCTATAGCTTGACCTTTTGTTGAGGCTTGTGCAACATAATTGATGAGACGCGATATTGCATGGGCCATGATATCGCATATGCAATATCGCGACCGCCGTGATATCACATCCCATGCAATATCGCGTACACGATATCGCAGTCCGCCGCCAAATCTATAAATAAGAAGCGGCACTCCCCTCATTTCCCATCCTGGCTAGAAGTAGCGAAGCTCTAGTAGTTTGATCACTGTAGAGATAGATTAATTTCCCATGTGCCCGCAGTAGGAGTCCTAGAGTGAACGGATCTTTATTCGAGCAACTTTGTACCTGAACGCAAGTTGTGTACAGCAATAAAGATGAACTTGATTGGATAAACCTTGCAGTGCATAAATAGGATTTTATTTATTTATTGTTATTTACTGCTTTCCTAGAATGCGGTGTGAGTACGACTTGATTATGAGCATCTAAGGATGTGTACGGCTAGTCAAGAAATTAGCTGCTCGTCGCATGCGGTATGAGTATGACTTGATTACGAGCATTGTGACTACTTGGTAACTTAGTAGCGTATTCCAGGATCTACACTTGGTAATCCTAGTGGTAGTCCCGGTCTATACGGCTAGTCAAGGAATCAACTTCTCATCGCACTTAGGCTAGTTAGGCTCTCTCAACCCTTTCCTCCTAGTTAGGTGCCTTAGTACGACCACTTCGAGCACGTGTGTTACGTGTGGTGATCCCAGTAATGATTAGCGTTTGGTAGCCACAATTGCACAGTTCAAGGTGTGTACAGTAAGTGGGAACGGATGCTGACGCTAGTTAATTTAGACTTAGGACATTAGTTAGAGTTAGTTAGCTTCCTCAACCCTTCACCCTTTAGCATAGGAGATAAAACCAAAAAAGACCAAAAAAAATCATATACCTCAGACTTACTTAACCATACACCGTGACAACAACAAGTAAGTCTGGGAAGACAATGAATGATTAACCCCAAGTGTTCCATGGGTCGTTTAGGCATTTAGTCTTCGGAGTTCAACCGGATCGCACGTGCTACGCTCGTTTCGTATGGTTGAGTGTAGGGGTACCTCACCACTCATCATTGGCACCATTGCCGGGGACTAAGTGTTTGTGCGCTGAATAGAACATAAGGGATATCACTCACATCATTGTGAGCCTTAACGAACCTTCAGGTTAATCAAAAGAAAAAGTTTATATAACGGTGAAATAGCACACCAATAAAAATGCCTTCTTCTCATAAGAGCAACTCACCACCTAAGGACCACACACGAGACAGTCGGCAAGATAAAAAACATAACCAAAATTAGCCAAGTCCTAAACAATATAGGGAAACATATACTCATCCTAATGAGTATGTGCCTGATCTTACCTTTATCCTCCATCAAGATGAACAATTGCACTAGAGAGATTTGTTTGGTAACATAGTGTTACCTCCAGATTGTGTTGTCCCTAACATGCTTCTCCATGCTTTGGCACAGACTGGCATGACAAAACTTTACGCTGAATACGTTGCGATAGATTCTGATATGAGGGATTATCATCCCATAGATTTACAACATATGAGGGATGCAAGGTGGAAGATCCAACATACATTGTCAAAGGGCAAGACCCTGCACGTCCTTAGCGAAATAGGAGATGAGGAACCCTTTATCACGGGTTCTTTAGCAAATGATGTTTTCCCTCCTAATGATGGTGAGGAGGAAGGGTATCAGAACCTACGATCAATGATACATATCGCTAGTTTTGATGCCCATGAACACCAGCTGTTCACAGAAGGAACAACCACTCATGCTAAGGACGAGCACTTAGATCGTCACCATAATCGGGACCGTAGTAGCCGAAGAGAAGGCAAGAAACATTGTCATGGCGATGGTTCCCCTTCTTCTTCCCCTTCTTCACATCACTCATCCTCTCCTTCCACATCTGGGCATAGCCACCATGAACACAAAGGTGAGGATAAAATTAAAAAGGATGAAAGACCTCGACGTGAAAGTCAAGAGAAAAGACAAGGGCAAGGATGTAGGGAGAGTAGGGAACAACGCAGACATCACAAGTTTCATGAAAGAGACGATCATGATGAGCCCCTACTCGCAACCTGAAGTATGCTTGCCATCATGGCGGCAGTTAGGATTCCCAAAAGGCATTTAAAGGATATCCAAATCAAATGATTAGACATGAACAATATCCCATGATTTGAAGGGGGATACAATGCTGATCCGCAAAATCATTTACAAGAATTCCATGATGCCTATGCCTTGAAGAATATAGAAAATGAGTGGCAAAAACTTAAGCTATTCCCAAGGACACTCACTAAAGAAGCATAGAGCTGGTACCAGTCCTTAGAACCAGAAACCATNGCAAGTAGAAAATGAAGAGGGTGAGCTACGCAAAAGGGAAAGTGCAAAAGAGTATAATCGTGATCTCTCCCTTCGAAAGAAGAAAGTGAAATTTTATGATGAAGAGGATGAGTCACCAATCGAAGAGTTGGTGAATCGGAAAACTTTGCTGATCCAAAAATTAACAACTGAGGTATCAGCCAAAGTAGACCAAATGTGGGATTCCTTAGACTCAAGAATTGAAAATAGTCTTGAAAATTGTAGAAGAGTCTAAGGTAGAACAAAGTAGTGACAAAGGTAAGAAAAAGTGGAGAGATTTAGGCCCTGCACATAACAAGGGTAAGGGAAAAATCACTAACTCTGATGTGGCTGAGGATTCTGATTCAGATGATGAAGGTGGATGTGAGATCTACCATTATGACCATCCTAAGGGATGTTGCCCCATCATCTCACATCTATAGGAGTCTGGGGTGTATGCTCTTAATTCAAGACTCAACCAACGGCAAACACCCCGAAGGTTACCTTATCCACAAGGTAACCTAAGGTAATTCCACCAACCCTTAACGTATTATCCAAGTGGAACTCCACCATAGCCCATCGGATAGCATTAGCAATGGCAATACCCACAGTCATGGGGGATGCCACTGCCAACACAACAGTACCCTTACCGGTAGCCCAATCCTTATGGTTATTATGTGCAGCAGCCGATTTCTCCAAGTGACTCTATGGATCACGCAACCCCCAACCATCACTACCAAGTTTGGGAGTACTTCAAAAGGACTCCTTCTCCTCTGGGAGACATCTCACACTCGTCCCATCCTCCTAATCTATCCGCACCTCTTCCACCATAAGTAGTTCCCATAACACCTCCTACTCCAACAATGCAAGGGGAACTTCCTCCTCAACCGTAGCAACGTCACACTGCGAGAGCTATAAATATCCAGCCTCCTGCTGGTTTTGACAACTATAAAAAGAGAAGACCTTACTTCAGAACCAAAAGCCCAGACAAACTCTCGCAAAAACAGGTGGTTGAGGCCATGTACACTCCTCCACCATCTAACACTTCGGAGCACCCTTCAGTCCAAAAATAGAGCGTAACGCATATGGTTATGTTAACGCATACCGTAACCAACTGGATCAAGGTAGGCCACCTTTTCAGGAAACTAACTGACCCTGGGAGCCCCTTAATCTATTTGCAGATTGCCGAAAATAAACCACATAGGGCTCTTCTTGACTTAGGTTCCGAAGTCAACTTAATTTCACGAGAGATGTATCACACCTGGAACCTACCCCAACTCAAGAAGAGCAACATTCTACTAGAGCTGGTGGACCAGTCCATCATCATTCCCTTGGGATTGGTGGAGGACATCATTACCACTATGTGTGGTTGGTCTTACCCAGCTGATTTTCTGGTGATCTATGTGAACAACAATGAAGGGGACTTCCCGATTATAATGGAAAGGGCATGGCTTAGTACAGTAGACGCATGCCTTAGGATCCGCGATCCTTCCTTGGAAATATCTAAGATAAACATATGTGGAAAGATTGAGAAGAGGAAAGTTCCATGCATCACATACAGTGATTCATCGGGTGATGACATGGAGGAAATGTCTCCATGTAACAGGTGTGCCCAAGAAACTTTGCAACAAAGATGCATGTGTGTAGCAACCACACAACTAGTAGTAGACACCCCATGGTTGACACCTCGAAGGAGCAAAAAAATGTGCATGGAACGAATTGAGGAAACCCATGCCCATAACGAAGGCATAGACACATTGAAATATGAGCGTCGCCAACTTCCACCCCTCAACCTAAGAACATCAATTGGGAGAAGTTGGGCACTTCTATGAAATTCAAACAAACGCTCATTATTTCAGATCTCTCCCTTACAACTCAGTCATGGGGGAGATGGCCACCTATGCTAATCATATGGGGCTCTTAGTTCTTTTAAGTTTTTGTTTTACATATTTTTTTTTTTGCAAATTTCTTTAACCTTTCTACTTTTTGTTTTACAAATTTCTTTAACTTTTCTCATTTTTGTTTTACATCATCGTTATACTTTTTCAATTTT
>MNCI01000921.1:0-15819 GCA_015680685.1 Gnetum montanum
TTTAACATCTCATAAAGATGTTATAGATTCATATATTGATGTTTCAATGCTGAAGAATTATAGAAAGCTTATTTGTTTTGAAAAAAGAAAGTTCATTAAAGAAGAGAAGGAAAGAATGATTTGTGAGCTCCACTCAAATCCAAAGAGCTTTTGAAATTTATTTTGAGATAGATAGGAACATGTTTGGGATTTTTCCTTATCTACTATTCAAAATTTCTTCAATGACCTTTTTAATCAAGAGGCTTCCTTGATTATGCAAGATAACTCTAGTATTCTTGAGTTATTCCTTGATGAAGTTTCTGCAAGAATTTAAATATTATCTTTTGGAAAAGATGTTGATGTTAATGAATTATATGCAAAGCTTCTTAAATGGAGTGGTCCATTGGTATGAAAAGCAACTTGCAATCTTCTTAATAAAGGGATTTAACATAGTTTGGATTGCTTTTGGTGTTCTAGTCAGGCAGTCTTGCTTTTTTAAAAAAGAGATAAGACAAATCTTAATGATTATTGATTGATTGCAATTAATTTAGTTTTCACTAAGCTTTTGGGCATTATTTTAGAGAATAAAATTAGTTCATGGGCAGAATACAAGGTCTTCATTCTTAGTCACAATTAGGCTTTAGGAGAAATCATTCTACTATAGACCATCTAATAACTTTGCATTATTGTATAGAGAAAGAAAAAAAGGCCTAGCCATGTAACTTTTATTTGTTTTGTTGATTTCTCCAAGGCTTATGATCCTATTACTCGATATAAACTTTGGAAGAGATTGAATAACATTAACATTTCATAAGATCTCTTTTATGCTGCTAAAAGAATCTATGAGATGATTAACATTCTTATTGAAGATAATCTTATTAGAGAAGGAAAAATTATCAATAGCTTAGTTGGAGTTAAACAAGATTATCCTTTGTTTCCTACCCTTTTTGGCATATTTGTAGATGAATTAGAGAAATAGATGCAAAATGCCTCTAATCATGGTATATCAATGAATGAATTCTTTGTGAATATGCTTTTCTTTATAGATGATGTGGCCTTGATTGCAAAATTAGCTATAGGATTAAATTAGATGCTTCAAATTCTCCATCATTGCCACAACCATTCTAGTGTGAAAGTTAACATTAATAAGACTAAAATTTTAATTTGTGTACTAGAAATAGAGATTAAAATTTTTATCTTGGAGAAAAATACTTGATATATGTGAATCTTATAAATATTTGGAAGTTGAATTTTCTAGTAACTATAGTCGGAATACCCTTATTACTTAAAGAGTTTGAAGTGGTATGTAAGCTTTATTTTCTATAAGAAATAATTGTAGTAGAAAATATATTTTGGCATGGGAGATCAGAAGGAAACATTTTTGTAGTCTTGTCTAACCTATATTATTATATGGGTGTGTTGCTTGGGAACCTTCTCTTTCTATACATAATTGGAAAAAAATAGAGCATGTTCAAAAATAATTTTTTAACTGTAAATTTCATATAAAATTTAGATTTCTTATGATATCTTACTTTTAGAAGCAATTTTTCTTCCTCTTAAAGTTGAAGCCCTTTGTCAATTTATTGCTTATACTTAGAAGTAAGTCATGTGGAGGGAGTGAATTATGCTAAGGAGATAATGAATGCTATACAAGAAAATGGATAGTTTCATCAAGAAAAATTATAGCTTTAGTCATAGAATATTGTAACAGAGGATTTTCCTTTAAATAAAAGGCTCTTCAAAAAAACTATAAAGAGAAAAACACTTGGTTAAAGTTTGGTTGAACATGTCAAGGAAAAAGCATTTTTATTTACATTCTATTGGAGGAGGTTTATTATCTAGTACTCAAAAGTATCTATTCTTAGCTATTCCTATTCATTTAAGGAATCAAATTGCTAGAGAAAGAATGAGATTTCATCAGCTCCTTATTGAGACAGGTCATTGAATCAATTTACCAAGAGAAGAGCGTATTTGAAGACTATCCAAACAAAGCATAGAAGATGAAGAACATATTTTTTTTTTCCCATATTTGGCTCATATTTGATTGAATTATACTATTAATTTTAATCTATTAATTTCTTTCTTTAAAATTGACTTGCTTGGGGCATTACATCAATGATGTTTTCAACTTTCTTCAAAAGTATGTTAAGGCTTTGGAACCATCCAACAAATCCTTTATGATTTCTTGGACATAATAAAATTTTTCAATTTCTAGTTTTTATTTTTCTAAATATTCATTTCAATGCAAAAACATAACAAAAATATATAGTGTTCTTGAAAATTTATTCTTTTACAATCTTGCAAGAGCACCTCTATGAATTAGATGCCAAATGTTTAACTTATTATCATAAATGATCTTTAGATCGATATAATCCTCAATAAGTCAACGATCATGAAATGAAGGGGCACGAACTTTCAATCAAATATAGACTTAGCTTATTTTATAAAAACTAGGAATGATATAAGAATCAATAACTAATAATAAGTTTAAGTAATAAAATTCATGATGTCTAAATGATGTGAATAGAAACTAAGTATAGAAATAAACTATGAATGGTGTAAAATAAAAACTGAGTATGGAAATTGTGCTTATAATGAGTTAGAATGAAATATAAATGATAAATGAGAGGACCAATATGAGGGAAAAGGTTTTGATATTTCCTTCCCAATGATCAATATGCTTTATTTGATAACAAATGAAGGTTGCCTCCAATGAAGGATGAAAACTACAAGAGATGGTAAAAACATATGAGAGATAAAAATAATAATAAAGGCTTAGTTTATAATAAAGTATGGGTTTGAATGATGAAATTTGACCTTTAGAAGATGTGAATATGAGTAAGGAAGTAGTAGATTCTATCTAGAATTGATTTAGAATGAAAATAGAGATGTTTTGGTAAAGTATCTACCAAGTGATGGTGGAACTGAAAAAATCTAACTATGGGATAGGCAATGTAGAACTTGCCTAAGTGATGTTGGAGCTAACACTAATGCTAGCATTAGCATCATCTTGCTTGTCATCAGGGACTTAGACATTAGATTGGGCTTGTAGATTGCAAAGAGAAGCTAGAATGACTACAAACCATGTGTGAGATGCTTGAAGGTAAATGCTCATGTTCTTAATCTCTTAAAATCTAAAATATGCTTTGGATCTTAAGAAATTTATTTCAAATTTGAGTTTTGTTCTAGTATTTATAGGTCTAGGGTTTTCAAATTTAACTCTAAAGTCAAGTAAAGTCAATTAGAGTTTGTTTTTAGAAACTTGAATTTTAAAAAGCTAGGTGATGTAGGTGACATGGGTGTTGACGTTGGCATAAGTGTCAACATCATCATGTTGAGTTAGAATTTTTCTAGCATTTTTTCAACTACCATCATAGAACCCAAAGACTATTTTTTATGCCCAAAATGATGCAAAATTGTGCTATGATGATGTTTATAAAATGTTGGAAACTTCATGGAATTTATGAAGAATATCAAATGCTAAACTTATTAACTTTACTTATTATGGATGCTACCCTAATTATGCTAATAACAAAAATAATGCTAGCATTAGTATCATAGCAGTACTTAATTTTAAATTTAGCCTTTACTTTCCAAATTATCTCTAAACTTGCTGAATTTACTAGTTAATGACTTGGGAATGATATCAACTAGTCATTGAAGAGCCCATAAGGCCGAAAATGGAGTCAAAATGCTAGTTTTTGCATGTGGAAAAGTGCTATGCCCAAGATAAGATAAGTAATGCTAGTGCTAGTGCTGATGTTGATGTTAGTATTAGCACCCAACCGTAGAAAAACTTTTTGCATTTTTTTTTCTTGAGAGAATTTGTCAAAAATGTCAAAAATTGATTCCTTTCATGCTTAGACTAGCTTAGATGAGTTATTTAAGGTCATATGAAGTTGAAATTGAGGCTTACAAGCTATTTTGGTAATGGTGACATAGAGATGTTGCTCCAAGGATGATGAGTCATGAATTTTTGGCCATGATATCGCACCCATGATATCATGTACGCGATATCACAGCCTAGACGCAATATCATGTACATGATATCGCAACCTATCTCCTCGTCTATAAATAAGAGGCAGGCAGATTTGGTAAAGGAATTTTTTGTTAAGTTTTTAGTTTTAGTATTAAGGTAGGGACCTTTTTTCAGTGCTTCCTCTCAACGCTTTCTCCTAGTGCATGCCCGTAGTGTGATGATTGTAATTGTATGGCATCCTTATTCGAGTGTGACATACTTGGACATGCACAGGACTGGCAATAAAGATCAAGATTACTTCATCCTTGTAGCATCCACTTAGCTTAATTATTTAATTGTTATTGTTATTTATTGCTTTCTTAGTTAATATCTCTAACCTTACCTCCTAGTAATGCGGAATGAGTACGACTTAATCACGAGCATTTAAGTGTGACTACTTGGTAACCCAGTAGCATACCTAGGCCATGCGCTTGGTAATCCCAGTGGTAGTCATGCATGAGGTCCAATATGTGTACATATGATTAAGGAACAGATGCTCATCACACTTAGGCTAGTTTATATTCTCTCTCATCCTCTCTCCTAGCTTAGTTGATATTATTTCCCATCATACCCAGGAGTAGCATTAGTGTAGGAACACATCATACACCTCACTCTAGACCAAACCATACGTGACAAAGCTAATACTAGTCCAGGTGGAAAGACAACAAACTGTGATATATGAGTAACTATCTAGATACCACAACTAGTCCGTTTATGGAGTTCGACCGGATCGTGTGTGAAATGCTCGTATTCGTATGGTTGAGTGTAGGGGTACCTCGCCACTCATCATTGGCATTGTTGCCGGGGACGGTGCTAGTTATATAGATTAGTTATATCATACAAGGTCATTGTATGGGAATTAACGATATATCTTTTAGGAAGAAATAATTACAAAAATCCACATACAAATTCACACACAATTTCACAACCATGCCTCTCCTACAAGACTACGATAATACCACATCTAGTGAGGTAATTCATTGGAGAACCAATGAATTATATGACAATGAAGATTGGAGTATGAAATATGAGGTGGGGGTTTCTTATAAACATAAATGAAGGAAACATCATCCCAACGCATGAAAGAATAACTTACTCAATGATGATGAACCCAAACTGGCCACCACAAGCCTAATGCAAATACAAGAGGCTGTTCGAATCTCCCATAGGCATCGTAAAAAGAGCCACCTACCCAGGCTCAATTTAAACAACTTTCCCAATTTCTCAAGAGGCTATGACTTAGATCCATAACAGCATTTACAAGCCTTCTATGATGCCTGTGCATGGAACAACATTGAAAAAAGGTTGGCAAAAGCTCAAGCTCTTTCCTATGATACTCGTTGGCCAAGAAAAAGTATGGTATAGATCGTTAAAACCAAATTCAATATGACGTTGGCCAACAATGGTAGAGCTCTTTAATGAAAGATATCTAATGAGTGGTGAGGTACCCCTACGCTCAACCATACGAATATGAGCACTTCACGCATGATCGAGTCGAACTCTGTAGATGGACTAGTTGTGGTATCTAGACAGTTATCCTTAGGTTGCAGTTCGCTATCTTTCCACCTAGACTAGTATTAGCTTGTCACGTATGGTTTAGTCTAGAATGAGGTGTATGATGTGTTTCTATGCTAATGCTACTCCTGAAGACAATGGAAGATAATATTAACTAAGCTACGAGAGAAAGGGTGAGAGAGAATCTAAGCTAGCCTAAATGTGATGAGCATTCATTCCTTGATCATCTATACACATCTTGGAATTTGTGAACGACTACCACTAGGATTACCAAGTGCAAATCCTAGGTACGCTATTGGGTTACCAAGTAGTCACACTTAAATGCTCGTAATCAAGTCGTACTCATTCCTCGTTTAACAGGAGTTAAGGGTAGAGAGATATTAACTAGGAAAGCAATGAATAACAATAACAATAACAATTAATTAATTAAATAATTAAGCTAAGTGGATGCTACAATGATGAAGTAATCTCGATCTTTATTGCTGATCATGTACGTGTCCAAGTACATCGCACTCGAATAAGGATGCTGTACAATTACAATCATCACACTGCGGGCATGCACTGGGAGGAAAAGGGTTGAGAGAAAAAACAAGAACTAATATGAAGACTTAACTCTAAACTAGGAATTGACAAAAAGCTACCTATCAGGACTATCTACCTCTTATTTATAGATGAGGAGACAGGCTACGATATTGCGTACATGATATCGTGGTTAACTAAATGGTGACTCATCATACCCCCATGACTGAGTGAAAACTCGTCCTCAAGTTATAGTGAGAACAAGATCTATTGATTACATAGTGGATAGGTACAGAATTATTGGATGTGAAAATGGATTTATATGCTGCAATGTGGAATCAAAACAAAATTAAGACAAAACACAAAGAATGTTCTACAGCTACAAAATTGGTGGAACTCAAGTAGTTCCTGGTGGCAGTGGCTCCTCCATAGGTGCTTTCCCCTTGTCTTGTGCTCTAGATCTTGGGACTTAATGGCACTGAAGTATGGCTTGGAGTTTCTCCTCTTCGGTCTAGGGATCCTGTGCCATCCATGCTAATGTTCCGATGTTTGATGGAGTTGGCACCTCCCATGGGCAGGGTAGTTGCGGAAACATTTGATTGGCCTTGACATACCAAGTCACAAACACTTGTCATTCCTCTTCGTAGGCTCTAGCTTTGTCTTTATATTCTTGAAAATCGGTGAGCCATTGAGCCCAATCTGTTGCGACACCTTTTTGTCCATGGTAGCTTGCTTTTACCACCTCAAGTTCAGAATTTATAATCTCCAGTTTTTGCAATATCTTCTTGCATTCTGCAAATTCTGTTTCATATTTGCTATAGGTGGTAGCTACTTGTTGTTCAAGCTCTATCCTTGGGTGCCCTGCTGTTAACATGGCAAGGTTGGCATATCGTAGGTTTTCCAACTCCATGTATTCTATCAGATCCTGAATTTGTAAGTCCCGATTCTTAACTTCTACCTGGTGGGCTAATGCATATGTGTCCAATATGGCTTGCCAGTCAGTGTGTTGAGCACTGATAGCATTGATGTGGGCCTTGGCCATATGAATCTCCTTCTCAAGGATCTATTTGTACATCCCCCACCTGGTCCCGGAAGTGCTCCTTTAGCTTTTCATGCTGTTTAGCCTCATTTTGCCACGTGCTTATTTCGATAGCTATCTTTTGGCGAATGGTGCGTACCTTCTCCATTGAGAGGGTTCGATTCTCCCTGGCTAAACAGCTCATGTCTTGGTTGACCCGGATGAATTATTCTCACAACTGATGAAAGCATTCTTCGAGAACATTCTTTTGCTTCTCCACAGAGGTCAACCGAAGGTTGTCAGCAACAAGCTACTTGTTTTCCTCCTGTAAAGCCTTGAGTGCCTTGATATGCACATGAGTTTGTACCTGTGCTGCAGAGGCATCCCAAATAGCCTTCTCTTTTTCTTCAGCTACCTTTTTATTCTTCATTAGTAGTTTGGTTAGTTGCTCAGTTTTGAAATTGTCTAGCTGGTTTGCAGGAACAAATTGCAAAGGGTCTTGCTATGTTGCTTGTAGGGCCATGAGCTGTTCTTGCAATTTCTGTACCTCGACTTCAGCATGCTTAGCCCTCACCTATGTCAAGACCAACTTTCCCTTAGTGAAAATGAGGTCTGATTGAATTACCGTAACATCTTGAGGAATGTCAAATAGGGATGTCATTACTTGTCCTGTTTGTAGTAATCGATCAAGCACATCCTCATGTTCCACAAGAGTCATTGAGGTTTTGGCCAAAGTTTGAGCATCCCATGCTCCTGTGAGATCTGCTAGTGGAAAAATAGGTACATTGAATGATTCTTTAATGTGGTCTGCGACCACTTCTGTAGCTCCCATAGCACCCTAGTGTTGCATGACCACCATAGTGGCCCCTTCACTAGTTTCTAATTGCAGTTAGAAGGATTCTACGTTTCTTGAGATCTGTTGTGACCAAGTACTTTCCCCTCCTCTTATATGAATAGACACTTCACCCCTTGCACGATNTGTTTCCTGAGATCTGTTGTGACCAAGTACTTTCCCCTCCTCTTATATGAATAGACACTTCACCCCTTGCACGATCCAAAGAAACTGTGGGTTGTATGACATCATTGATGATGTGGAAGAGATTTGCGTCATCATGACTTCCCCAACTAACCGTCTCAGCGATGGCCTTAAGATGGCTCATCAATGGTCTGTAATCTTGTGGCAGTAGTGGTTGGTCCTAGCCTATGCTAGGCCCTACTTCCTATTGTTGGCTGGGTCCCATACTTAGAAGTTAGCTGGGCTCTGCAAGTTGAGTTGCAGTTGGTCCAGTCGTCTGTTCTTTTTCTTATTCTTGCCCTAGTGTCTCACCAGTGATTTTCCTTGCAGCTGGTGGCTTTAACAATTTAGCATATGAAGCATTCTAGGCTTTTTGGAGGACATCATTAGTGTATCCTTTGATACCATCATGTTAGCACAACTTCCTGATAAGACAAGGGAAGGGTAAGGCAAGCTTCCCTGTCTTTCATTCCTTGAACCACCTTAGGATCTCCGTGAAATATAGATGAGGTAGGTTAGCGTTGAACTTCCCCATCAGCACTGCGCAACCCCTTGCCGCATATGTGGAAATCTATTTTAGGCCCTTCATGGGGAAGAGGTGATAAGTTCCAATTTTGAAATAGATCCTTTCTTCCATCGTCAACTCTCCAAATGTCTTATCTTTGCCATATGCCCTCTTCAACCAAACTTGTTGTGCATTAAGATTTGAATGGGTGGATAACTGAGCAAATTTTGGCCCTGTATTTAGAAGGTATAACACTTCTGAAATGGCTTGCATAGAGAAATCAACTGTCACATGACAAATGTCGATGGTGGTGCCTTGTTCTCTGTTGTACCAGAATTGGTACGTTTCCCCTAGGTACCAGGCACCACTTGTAGAGAGGATAGGCCATAAGGGAGACCCTTTGAGGTGGTCCCTAATGGCCTCAGAAGAAAACTCTATGAAAGATTCAAAATTTAATTCCACAATCACTGCAATAAATGTGGACCTTTCATTGATAGCCTGAACACACTCCTGGGGCAACGTGAGATGTTGTCCCTATTCAAGTGTTGTAGTAGCTCCTCCTTCTGCCTTCTTGGACTGTACAATAGGAGGGTCCTCTTGATGAATGCTAAATGATTGTTCCTCTTGATCTACATGTTGTCTAGTAGGGACTTGTTCTTCACCTCTCCTAGGTTGTTTACTTCCACCTTGAGCAGGACCTTCCTGTTGTCTACGTTTCGGGGCCATCTGCAATCACACGGGGTCAAGCGTCAGTATGGTTGCTTCTGAAGTTAAGTTATACCTATTACTTGCCTTAATTAATTAATTTATTTTATCTTCGTGTGATATTTCCTAAAAGATTATAATAGTGAATCCTTTTTTACTTAGGTGGTTTTCAATTTTAGTTTCCCGATGTACCTAAAGGGATCAATTTATTTTCGGCACAATTATTCTTAATGTTATAGCTAATTACCCTTGATAATGTCCTTTGGGCAATGAAAAATTCCAAAAAATTTATGCACTATTTGGCATGTGTCCCTCCCCCACGACTAAGCTGAACACTCTGGGTTCAAGTAGGTTCAGACGGAATAAAAATTGGAGTACCAGCGAGCGAGATATAGGTAGAAAAGCAAAGGTCTCACACTCAAAATTCGTAGAGAAAAATTCAAAAAATTCCCTTGCGTGAATTGTAAAAAATGATGTTAAGTATTGCAGGGGGGTCACCTATATATAGGTTATAGGGACGCGATATCACGTATGATACATTGCGTACGTGATATCGCGGTCTATCGATGTTTAGGCCGAGGGAAAAAATACATGTGGAATTAAAAGTGGAAATTAAGGACATGTGGGTACATGTGAAAAGGTCTAGGATAATTTAGGTAGTTTTGAAGGCACGAATAATGATATGAGGGTGGAATTGATCAATAAGGCCTTGGGTGGTAAGTGAGAGAAAAAGGCCATGCAATGATTCATAGGAACGTTGAAATTCGAAGGGATAGTAATAAGGGAAAGAAAAGCATTGACAATATGATAAGGGTAATAAATGGTGTGTGGAAGATGGGTCATGAGTGAAAATTACAAAAATTATGCAAGTGGGTCCTCCCCAAAGCAGGTTTCAACCTTTAATGCCCGTGCGTAACCACTCTTAAAAGTGTCTGTGGGCACTCGAAGGGTTAAATGTAATCCGCACTGGTTCCACAAAACACACACATGTAAATATCACCGAGATGAGGTAAGAATTCTACATCATACAAGACACGAGAAACAATTACATGAATAGTGAGATGAGATGGTGTATAGAAGGGATCATAGAGATTGGGACATGAGGTAACCAACCCAAGGCACAATGAATCCTGCGTGTAATGTATGATTAAGGTGTCATTAACCTATCGTTCCAAGATCAGGACCAAGTCCATTCCTCTGATTAGTGACACTGCATTGTTTCCTCCCATGATGAGCGACTGTGAGAGTACCAGAACAAGAAGGTGTACGATCACTTGGCATTTTGTCGAAGGGAGGAGTGATTTTTTTTTTGTAGCACTTCCTTCTTTTTTTTTGAATGAATGGATCTAGAGAAGATGCCAACCTTCAGGCATGTGTGCATGTCTTTTTAGTGGGACCCCCTNGAGTGACTGTTCATGACTCTTACTCCCATTTTACATTAGATCTACAAGGATCTTAGTACGACCNTCTTTTCATGACTCTTACTCCCATTTTACATTAGATCTACAAGGATCTTAGTACGACCACACTGCATGGTAACTCTCACGGATGTCACCAAAGAAAATTCACAAGTCCCCTTGATCTCACACCCTAATCATTCCCTCTTGGTCCATCCTTCTTCATTCTAGGTACAACGAACACAAAATTAATTTTAAGTGTTAAAAATGTCAAGAATATCACTGTACCCTCGAAAAGAACCTCTTATTTGTAGAATGGATGAGTGGGTGTAATGGGCTCACTGTCCACATAATTGATCACTTGAGACTTGATAACATAGAACACACCTCAACAAGTGTGTCACATGAGTGTTTTATTCGTAGACGAGATTAGTTATAAAAATGTAAAAAGACAAAAAGAGAAAAAGATAAAATAAGAAATTGAAAAGTGAAAAACTAGAAAACAAAAATTGTAAAATTAAAGAATATAAAAATATTTATTAAGCTTGCTTGCATTTTAGAATGGGGGATATCCCCCATAACTAAACAAGTAAGCATGGTAAGGATTAATGAATAAAAGATGAGGATCCTTGCATGTTGAAAATATTGAAACTTGGTCGTACCTACCCCATTGGGGTTCACACACTTGATGATAGTAAGCATAGTGGGGCAATTTTTGAGATGTGGTTCTCGGATAAAGAGTTGACCCACTATGATATTTGGGAGTGTAAGATGGTATGCAAGGATCAGGATGTCGTCCTCCATGGATGTGTTCATTGGGCTGTATGCTTTTTGGAGTGTTAATTGGTGGCCCTGATGAAGTGACATGAGGTGTTGGGTTCAAAGATAAGGATGCACCATAGGGTTGGACTTGTCCTGAGTTGGAGGATGCAGTGGCCTTGGAATTGTGTTGTCCCTTCCTAGGGTCATTTCTAAAGAAGGGGTGCCTTCGATGTTGCTAAGGTCTCTCACTGCTGTTGGCAATAGTAGCATAAGTAATGTTCATGGGTTGTTGCTATGGTGCAGACACTTCGGGAATAGTTGGTGGCGATGTAGAAGGAGGAAAAGGATGAGAATGTTGAAATTGAGGAGAAGTGTAGGATACACAAGGTGGTGGTTGTGTTGAAGGCATGAGCTGATAGTATTGAGGAGAATAATAATGCGGTGAGATAGAGTATGCTAATCCAGTTGGAGAAACAGGATATTGGACTAGATAAGCATTTGGATTCGGATGATGCGAAGGGTGTCTCCAGTTTAGGGATGGCTTCCCCCATGACTGGGATTGTTGCCACTATGATTGAACACAGTATCTCTGTACGAAATCTGGGTGTAACATGTTTCCCCAATGCTCATATAAATGTAATAAGATTGGGCATTGGCCCTTGGGGTGATCATATAGGTAAATGTTGCATTCATACCTATGATTGGTAGTTGAACTCTTATTTTCCTTATCCCTTCTTTCCAANGTGATTGGTAGTTGAACTCTTATTTTCCTTATCCCTTCTTTCCAATTGTCTACTGATACTTTGTCCTGCTTCTCGGGTTGTCCAAAATCTATCTACAATAATATCAATAAATTCTTCACACTTTTTATGCATCCATTCCAACATCTTATTAATCTTTGCCTCAACTTCCTCTAATGATTGTTGTACTGACAAAGATGATTCTTTCTCCTTGTGATAGGTTGATCTCTCCTTTTTATGATCATGGACCTTTGTTAAGTTAAGATTTTGGCCTTGTTGATGTTTTTCAACACTCTCCCATCTAGCCATTTCTTCTTCTTCTTTTGCTACCCACTTAATAAGCTCTCAGACTTGATGGGTTCGTAGTTCGTATAGGTGACCTTGGGCACACCTCCCTAGGATTTCTCTTGTTGCATCACGAAGCCCATCAATGATATGGTACATTAGCCTTTCCTCAGAGAACTCATGGCCTGGAAAGTTGTTTAACAGTGCATAATATCTTTCTAAGGCCATGTCCAAGGGTTCATGTTGTGCTTGGTTCCACTCTTGGATTTTTTTCCTCAAGGTCAATACTCTTGCGTAGGTTTGATATTTTTCATTAAAGGCTTCTACCATTGTTGGCCAACATCGTATTGAATTTGGTTTTAACGATCTATACCATACTTTTGCATGGCCAACGAGTGTCATAGGGAAGAGCTTGAGTTTTTGCCAACCGTTATCAATGTTGGTCCATGTGCAGGCATCATAGAAGGCTTGTAAATGTTGATGCGGATCTAAGTCATAGCCTCCTGAGAATTAGGGAAGTTGTTTAAATTGAGCCTGGGTAGACGGCTCTCTTTACGATGCCTACAGGAGATTTGAATAGCTTCTTGTATTTTCATTAGGCTTGTAGTGGCCAGTAGGGGTTCATCGTCATTGAGTAAGTTATGCTCTCGCGCATTGGGATGACGTTGCTTTCGTTTATGTTTATAAGAAACCCCCACTTCGGATTGCATACTCCAATCTTCATTGTCATATAAATTGTTGGTTCTCCAATGAATTTCCTCACTAGATGTGGCATTATCGTAGTCTTGTAGGAGAGGCATGGTTGTGCAACTGTGTGTGAATTTATATGTGACTTTTAACAATTATTTTCTTCCTAAAAGATATATTGTTAATTCCTATACAATGACCTTGTATGATATAACTAATCTAGATAACTAGCACCGTCCCCAGCAACGGTGCCAATGATGAGTGGTGAGGTACCCCTACACTCAACCATATGAATACGAGCGTTTCACACACGATCCGGTCGAACTCTGCAGACGGACTAGTTGTGGTATCTAGACAGTTATCCTTAGGTCACAGTTTGCTGTCTTCCCACCTAGAGTAGTATTAGCTTGTCATGTATGGTTTAGTCTAGAATGAGGTGTATGATATGTTTCTATGCTAATGCTACTCCTGAAGACAATGGAAGATAACATTAACTAAGCTATGAGAGAAAGGGTGAGAGAGAAAATAAGCTAGCCTAAATGCAATGAGCATCTATTCCTTGATCATCCGTACACATCTTGGACTTCATGCATGACTACCACTGGGATTACCAAGTGCAGATCCTAGGTATGCTATTGGGTTACCAAGTAGTCACACTTAAATGCTCGTAATCAAGTTGTACTCATTCCATGTTTAACAGGAGTTAAGGGTAGAGAGATATTAACTAGGAAAGAAATGAATAACAATAAAAATAATAATTAATTAATCAAATAATTAAGCTAAGTGGATGCTGCAATGATAAAGTAATCTCAATATTTATTGCTGGTCATGTGTGTGTCCAAGTACATCACACTCGAATAAGGATGTCGTACAATTATAATCATCACACTGTGGGCATGCACTGGGAGGAAAAAGGGTTGAGAGAAAAAACAAGAACTAAAATCAAGACTTAACTCTAAACTAGGAATTGACAAAAAGATGCCTATCAGGACTGTCTACCTCTTATTTATAGATGAGGAGACAGGCTACGATATCGCGGTTAACTAAATGACGACTCATCAATATCAAACCTACGCAAGAGTGTTGACCTTGAGGAAACAAATCCAAGAGTGGAAACAAGCATAACATGAACCCTTAAACATGGCCTTAGAAAGATGTTATGCACTATTAAATAACTGTCCAAGTCATGAGTTCTCCGAGGAAAGGCTAATGTACCATATCATTGATGGGCTTCATGATGAAACAAGAGAGACCCTAGGNTAATATTATTGGAGATAGAGTTTTAACAACCCGAGAAACATGATAGAATATCACTAGACAATCGAAAAGAAGGGACGAGGAAAATAAGAGCTCAACTGCCAATCATATGTATGAATGCAACATTTGCCTATACGATCACCCCAAGGGCCAATGCCCAATCTTGTTACATTTATATGAGCATTGGGGAAGCACATTACACCCAGAGTTTGTACAAAGATATTGTGTTCGGTCACAGTGGCAACAATCTCAGTTGTGGGGGAAGCCATCCCTAAACAGGGGACACCCTTCGTATCATCTGAATCCAAATGCTTATCTAGTTCAACATCTTTTTTCCCTGACTGGGTCAACATACTCTAGCTCACTGCATTATTATTCTCCTCAGTACTATAAACACATGTCCTCAACACAACCACCACCTTGTGTACCTCACACTTCTCCTAAATTTCAACATTCTCATCCTTTCCCTCCTTCTACATCACCACCAACTATTCTTGAAGTGTCTACATCACAAAAACAACCCATGAATGTTACTTGTGCTACTATTGCCAATAGCAGTGAGAGACCTCCTCAACATCAAAAAAGTCCCTTCTTTAGACATGACTGTAGGAAGGGACAACATAGTTCCAAGGCCACTGCATTCTCCAACTCAGCATAGGTCCAACACTGTGGTGCATCCTTCTCCTCAAACCCAACACCTCGTGTTACTTCATTAGGGCCACCAATTAACACTCCAACAACCATATGGCCCAATGAATACAACCATGGAGGGAGACATCCCGATCCTTGCATGCCATATTACGGTCTCAAGTATCATAGTGGATCAACTCTCTACCCGGGAACCACATCTTATAAATTTCCCTACTATGCTTACTATAATAAGGTGTGTGAACCCCAATGGGGTAAGTATGACCAAGTTTTGATATTTCCAACATGCAAGGATCCTCATCTTTCATTTATTAATCCTCACCATGCTCAACCGTTTAGTTATGGGGGATATCCCCCATTCTAATAACAAGTAGGATTAATAAATATTTTTCATTTTCTTTAATTTTACAATTTTTTTTCTAGTTTTTCATTTTTTCAATTTCTTGTTTTATCTTTTTGTCTTTTTATAAGTAATCTCATCTATGAATAAAACACTCATGTGGCTCATTGGTTGAGGTGTGTTCTATGTTATTGAGTTTTGAGTGATCAATTATTTGGATAGTGAGCCCATTACACCCACTCATCCATTCTACAAATAAGAGGTTCTATACGAGGGTACAGTGATATTCTTGAAATTCTTAAAACTTAAAATTAATTTTGTGTTCATTGTACCTAGAATGAAGAAGGATGGATCAAGACGGAACGATTAGGGTGTGACATCAAGGGGACTTGTGGATTCTCTTTGGTGACGTTTGTGGAAGTTATCATG
>MNCI01000921.1:45097-56422 GCA_015680685.1 Gnetum montanum
TCTTCTAACACATTCAAAGTTGCTAGTTGTTGTTTTTGTGCTAGGTTGAGATCCAGGTGAAGTTCGCAAGCCATGTATAGTGTACAGAGCTCACTTTGTATAGGTAGTTTTGGAAGTTTCCCGTACACTAGCTCATAGGGAGAATATCTTGTAGGAAGCTTCTAAGTGGAACGATACGCCCAAAGAGTGTCATTCAGTTTCGTGCTCCAGTCTCGCCTAAATTTGCTAATTTTTCGTGTTAATATTCTGGTAATCTCCCTATTAGTAACCTTGGCTTGACCATTAGCTTGGGGGTGGTAAGGTGTGGTCAGTTTATGCTCAACCCCTAAGCATTGCATCAACTTTCTAAAGGTTGCACCCGTAAAATGTGTTCCATTATTGGAAATAAGTGCACGTGGCATACCAAACCTGTTAACGATTTTTTGTTGTACAAATCGTGTAGCTGTAGATGATGTGCAATCTGTTACAGCGGCTGCTTCAGCCCATTTGATTAAGTAATCAACAGTAACGATTATATATTCTTTTCCGTTGGACATTGGTGTAATCGGTCCCATAAAATCTATCCTCCAGATGTCAAAGGGTTCTAAAGGCTGAATCCATTGTTGCGGACCCTCCATCCTAGCAGTCATTCCCCCATCATGTTGGCAGCACTCATAGGATTGAGCGAAATGATGGGCATCCTGAAATAGTGTTGGCCAATAATATCCTGCAAGCAGGACTTTAGTAGCCGTTTGTCTCCCAGCATAATGACCCCCACAGGGTCCCTCATGAGCATCCTGGAGAACTTTTAATTGATCTTGATTGGGTACACACCATCAAACCAAGCCATCAGGGTAGACTTTATAAAGTTGTCCCCCGATTTCCATGAAGTATTTGATTTTGTGAAGAAACTGTTGTTTCTTCCTAAAGTCTAATCTCTGTGGTATTTTTTGTGAAGTGAGATAAGTGAGAATGCTACTATACTAGTTTACCTCCGTGGGTTGATTATTTATTACACCAGAAAAGAGGGTTTCATCAGGAAAATGGTCAGATACCGCATATTCATCCTCTTTGTTGTCCCAACGCAACCGAGATAGGTGATCGGAGACTATGTTCTCGGTACCCTTGCGGTCTACAATAGTTAAATTGAACTCCTGAAGAATCACCAGCCAACGTATAACCGTTGGCTTATTCATAAGGAACCTAATTGCACTATGATATGTATGGATATATACCTTGTAACCCAATACATAGTGCCTAAATTTATCCAATGCAAACACAACAATCATTAATTCTTTTTTTGTAGTCGTGTAGTTAAGTTGTGCACCGGTGATACTCTTACTGGCACAGTGGATGTAATAAGGTCATTTTTGTTCATCTAGTTGTGTCTAAACAGCTCCTAAAGAATAGTTGGATGCATCGGTCATGATATGGAATGGTCTGGACTAGTTAGGTGCTTGTAGAATGGGAGTTCCCACAAGCCTCTATTTAAGAGCTTGGAATGCTTGTTCACATTCCCTGGTCCATTCAAATGGTGCATCTTTTTTTGTTAATTCTACCAACGGTTTGGTAACTTTGGAAAAGTTCGCAATAAACCTCCTGTAGTAGCCAGTGTGTCCAAGGAATGACCTAATGTCTTTAACAGTTTCTAGTTTTCGGGTGATTCCTTGGATGACTTTAATTTTTTCTGGATCTACCTCAATTCCTGATTGCGAAATTTTGTGCCCCAGCATGATGCCCTCTTGAACCATCAAATGGCTCTTCTGCCAGTTGAGCTTGAGGTTGGTTTCAACAAATTATTTCAATAATTGCTCTAACTGGTTGAGGGCTTGATCAAAGCTTGTCCCATAGGTGGAGAAGTCGTCCATGAAGACTTCTACTCCATTACCTATTTGCTATTGAAAAATGCTTAGAACTAAGCGTTGGAACATGGAAGGTGCATTGCACAAGCCAAAAGGCATTTTTTATATGCGAACGTTCCCCAAGGAATGGTGAACGTTGTTTTGGCTTGGTTTTCTGGTGCAATTTGTATTTGGTTGTACCCACTATATCCATCTAGAAAGCTGTAATAGTGATGCCCTGCTATAGTATCTAAGACTTGGTCCACAAATGGCAGTGGGAAGTGGTCTTTGAATGTTGCCATATTTAATAGCCTAAAATCTATACATACCCTCCATTTACCTCCCTTTTTCGGTACGATGACAAGAGGACTAACCCATTCACTGTCAGCGATAGGGTAAATGAACCCTACTTTGAGAAGTTGCTCTAGTTCCTCTTTCCCTATTTGTTTTAGTTTCAGGTTCACTCGCCTCTAGGGTTGCTTGTGAGGTTTCATAGAGGGGTCTGTATAAATCCTATGCTGGCATATCTAAGGATCTATTCTGGTTAGTTCAGGGTACGACCAAGCAAAGGCAGTTGACCACTTGTTTATCACCCTTAACAAACTTTCTTTTTGCATGGGTACGAGCTTTGCTTTGATGATCACCAGTTTTCCGTTTTTAAGGGTCACGTATTCCAGACTAGTGGGTAACAGTTTTAGCTCTAGGGGCTCTTGTTTAAACTCCTTAGGAATCTCCAACTTCCCCCAATTAATATTTTCAGAGTTAAAGACTGGAAGTTGGCAACCGACTTGCTCTAATATGTCTGCGCTTTCAAGGTAAGCACTAGTTATTCCCTCAGCTAGTTCCATGCAGGTAGTTGGGTTGTCATCTTTATCAGCCATCAGCCATTGGGTGTTTTCTTGTTGTGTGGCCGTTGCATATAGGCACTTTTATATATCAATGTCCTGTGCACACCGATCGCATGCAGGCAATGTTAAACTTCGCATTACCCATGATTTTTGCACGCAATAACACCCTGTGTCACTATATGCGATGCATGGAGCTCTTTTCCTCTCAATTTTCCCAAACGTATTTGTCTTGGATATTTCTAGGGAAAGGTTACAAATTCCTAAGCGTGCATCGATTGTATTTAGCCATGCCCTTCCCATGATAATTGGGAAATCCCCTTTGTCATTGTTTATTTCGATCACTAGGAAATCAGCTGGATATGACCATCCACCAATAGTGGTAAGAATGTCCTCAACCTGTCCCATAGGAACAGTGATGGATTGGTTAGCCAGTTCTAGGCGAACGTTGCTCTTCTTGAGTGGAGGCAGGTTCCAGGTTTTATACAGTTTTTGTGAGATTAAGTTGACCCTGGAACCTGAATTGAGGAGAGCCTTATGGGGTTCATTCCTAGCGACTTGGAGGTAAACTAAGGGGACTCTTGAATCTGATAATTTCTTTGGAAGGTGGCCGACCTTGATCCAATTAGTTATGGTATGTGTCAACATAACTGTATGCATTGGATGTGATTTCGTTGCTAGAAGATTTCTCAAAATCGTATTGGGTATGGGGGTGTTAGGATGCTCAACCGCTTGTGAGCACGAAGGCTTGGTTGGATTGTTGGTCCTAAAGAAGGATCTTTTTGGTGAACGATTATTAGAACCAACCGATATTGAAGGCTTGGGAGCCCTCGCAGTGTTAGGTTGTCACGGTTGAGTGGAATTTACTCTAGGCTTTGTTAGAGCGGTTGGTGGTGCGGCCACAGGCGTAAGAGATGCGGATGGATTTGGAGGATATCGTGGGTATGGGGCATTTACCAAAGGGAAAGGAGTCCTAAAATATTCCTGAACTTGGTAGTAACATGGAGGTTTTATGTGACCTGTAGAGTTACCTAGGAAAATCGGCCACTGCACATAATATCCATGAGGGTTAGGCTGCTGGTAAGGGTACTGATGTGTTGGCGGTGGCATCCCCCATGATTGTGGGTGTTGCCACTGCTGATGTTGTCCAATAGGCTGTGGAGGCGTTCCACTTGGGTAATATGTTAAGGGTTGGTGGAACTACCTTGGGTTACCTTGTGGATAAGGTAACCTTCAGGGTGTTTGCCGTTGATTAAGTCTTGGATTTAACGCATACACCCCAAACTCTTGCAGATGTGAGATAATTGGGCAACATCCCTTAGGATGGTCATAGTAGTAGACCTCACATCCACTATCATCGTCTGAATCAAAATTCATAGCCTCATCGGAGATAGGAATTTTCTCCTTACCCTTGTTATGTGCAGGGCTTAAGTTTCTCCGCTTGGTTTTGCCTTTGTCACTACTTTGTTCTACCTTAGACTCTTCTACAATTTTTAAGACTGTTTCTATTCTTGAGTCTAAGGAATCCCACATTTGGTCTACCTTAGCCGATACCTCCGTTGTTAACTTTTGGATCGGCACAGTTTTCCTGTTCACCAACTCTTCGAGTGGTGACTCATCCTCCTCATCACAGAATTTCACTCCCTTCTTACGAAGGGAGGGATCACGGTTGTATTCCTCCGCACTTTCTCTTTTCCGTAGCTCACCCTCTTCTTGCGCTACTTGTTCCAACAATACTTCAACTTCATGGGCTCTTAGTTGGGAGAGTCTCCCTTGGGCGTAAGTCCCAAGAGTTCTTCTCGTTTCATTTCGTAGCCCATCCACGAGGTGGCGAAGTTGATCCCGCTTAGCGTACCCATGGCCCGGGCAACGATGTAGCAATGTGTAGTAACGGGCCATGGCAGCATCCAAGGATTCATAAGCTCCTTGTTTCCAGCCTTGGATCTGCTTACGCAAGTTGGACACTCTGGAGTACGTTTGATATTTGTTGTTGAACAATTCAAGCATCGTACTCCACCTCCTGATGGTTTCCGGTTCTAAGGACCGGTACCAGCTTTCTGCTTCTTTAGTGAGTGTCCTTGGGAACAACTTGAGTTTCTGCCACTCATTGTCTATGTTCTGCAAGGCACAGGCATCGTGGAATGCCTGTAAATGATGTTGAGGATCAGCGTTGTATCCCCCTTCAAAACGTGGGATATTATTTATGTCCAAACGCTTGATCCTGCTATCTTTTAAGTGCCTTGTGGGGATCCTAACTGCCTCTGTGATGTCTAGCATGCTTCGGGTTGCGAGTAGGGGTTCGTCATGATCATCTCTTTCATGACGTCTGTGATGTCTTCGTGGTGGTTCCCTACTCTCCCTACGTCCTTGCCCTTGTCCTAACTCCTCTCAACCTTCTTGTCGAGGTATTTCATCTTCTTTTTTACTTTTACCCTCTCTGTTATGCTCACGATGGTTGCACCCAGATGTGGAAGGAGAGTGTGAATGGTGAGATGAAGGAGAAGAGGAAGGAGATCCATCACCATGGTGATGTTTCTTACCTTCTCTTCGGCTGCTTCGGCCCCGATCGTTGTAACGATCTAAGTGTCCGTCCTTAGTGTGAGTGGTTGTTCCTGCCGTGAACAGTTGGTGTTCACGGGGATCAGAGCCCGTAGCATGTACAGTTGATCGAAGGCTCTGATGCCTAACCTCTTCACCATTGTGAGGAGGAGGAACATCATTTCCTAAGAAACCTGTTGTGAGGGGTTCCTCGTCTCCTATTTCACTAAGGACATGGGGGACCTTGCCCTTCAACAATGAGTGTTGACTCTCCTGCCTTAAGTCCCAAATATGTTGGGCATCTGTGGGATGATAATCCCTTGTGTCAAAGTCATCCATAACGTATTCCGCAAATAGTTCTTGCATGCCAATCTGTGCTAGGGCACGGAAAAGCATGTTAGGGAGTGATCGATCTGGGGGTAACACAATATTACCTTGCAAATCTCTCCACTGCAGTTGTTTGTCTTGATGGAGAATAAAAGTAAAATTAGGGACATACTCATCGGGATGAGTATATGTCACCCTAGATTGCTGAGGACTTGGCTGATTTTGGTTATGTGTATGTCGCTGACTGTCTTCTGTGTTATCCCTAGGTGAGTTAACCTTATGAGAAGAAGCCATTTTATTGGTGTGCTATTTACCATTATATATGTTCTTATTTAACTAATTAACCCAAAGGTTCGTTAAGGCTCACAACGATGTGAAAGATTTCCCAATGTTCTAATTGGTGTACAAACACTTAGTCCCCGGCAACGGTGCCTATGATGAGTGGCGAGGTACCCCTACACTCAACCATATGAAACGAGCGTAGCACGCACGATCCGGTCAAACTCTGCAGACTAAATGCCTAAACGCCGCAAGGAACACTTGGGGTTAATTAATCGTTGTCTTCCCAGACTTACTTGTTGTTGTCACGGTGTATGGTTAAGTAAGTCCGAGGTATATGATTTTTTTGGTCTTTTTCAGGTTTATCTCCTATGCTAAAGGGTGAAGGGTTGAGAGACTAAAACTAACTCTAACTACAACACTAAGTCCTAGCATCAGCATCTGTTCCCACTTGCCGTACACACCCTGAACTGTGCAACTATGGCTACCAAACACTAATCGTTATTGGGATTACCACACGTAACGCACGTGCTCGAAGCGGTCGTACTGA
This sequence comes from Gnetum montanum, assembly GCA_015680685.1. Taxonomy (NCBI): domain Eukaryota; kingdom Viridiplantae; phylum Streptophyta; class Gnetopsida; order Gnetales; family Gnetaceae; genus Gnetum; species Gnetum montanum. Next base: position 51,457 of record MNCI01000921.1, read on the forward strand.
GGCACCTAACTAGCCTAAGTGTGATGAGCAACCAATTCCTTGACTAGCCGTACACATCCGTAGATGTTCATAATCAAGTCATACTCATCCCACGTTCTAGGAGATAAGGGTGAGAGAATCTAATCGCGATGAGTAGCCGATTCCTTGGCTAGCCGTACACATTCGTCAATGCTCATAACCAAATCGTACTCATGCCGCGCTACTAGGAAAGCAATAAATAACATTAATTAAACCTATCCATGTACTGCAAGGTTTATCCACAAAGCTCGTCTTTATTACCGTACACAACTTGCATTCAGGTACAAAGCTGCTCGAATAAAGAACCGTTCACTTGGGGGACTCCTACTGTGGGCACATGGAAAATATTCTATCTCTGGGATGATCAATCCGCTAGAGCTTCGCTACTTCTAGCCTAGGATGAGAAATGAGGGGAGTGCCGCCTCTTATTTATAGATTTGGCGGCGGACCATGATATCGCGTACGCGATATCGCAGGGGATGCGATATCATGGCGGCCGCGATATCGCGGCTTGTGCATATCGCATCTCATCACTTGTCCTTGAAAAGTTTTAAGAAAGACAAAGCAGGAATCATTTAAAGATGTAGAGTTCCATGTATTGCATATAGTGATAACAGGTGCAATTGTATGTAAAGGATCTGGACAACAAAACATAATGTCATTATAGAAAGTAATAGATATGTTGAAGATATATATGTACAAAAATGTTTGTATGTGATAGCCACTAGATAAGAAGGCACCTAGTGGTTGATCAAGGAAGAAGAATCAGAGTTAAATATATGCATGAAAATAGGGGAAAAAATAATGAGTGCCTACATCAGAGAAATAGATAAACTAGAATAGATACGAGGACAACCTCCTTACACTAAGTCAAAATTGGAGGGAGATATTGAATGGGAATAGGTAGAGATACTAGAAAGATATGAACCAGAACTACTAGAATTGAAGGTCCTACCAAATGTACTTGAATATGCTTTCCTAAAGAATAAGAAATTGGTAATCATAAATTCTAGTCTTGAGAAAACACAAAAAATAAAATTATTGGAAGTGGTAAAAAAATGATTAGCTTCATTTACATGGTTTTATGATAAGATCACTTTTATTGATTCACATATTTGTCAACATTGAATCTACATAGATCCAGCTATGAAACCACATCACCAACCTCAATGAAGATTGAATTCCAAACTTAAAGAAGTTGTTAAATAAGTGTTGAAAAAGCCATTGAAAGTAAGGTTCATTTATCCAATTGTAGATAGTGAATGTGTTAGCCCTTTAGTAATTGTTTTGAAGAAAGGTGGCAAGTGGAGGGTCTATATTAATTTCCAATTATTGAACATGGAAACAATCAAGGAACATTTCCCTCTACCATTTGTTGACAAAGTCCTAGATATTATCATAGGACATCAGTTCTATAGATTCCTAAATGGATACATTAGATATAATCAAACCCATCTTGCATTGGAATATCAAAAGAAAACAATGTTCAATAGTTTGTGGAAAATATTTGCATATAGGTAAATGCCATTTGGCTTGTGTAATGCTTCCACTATTTTCTAGAGGCTTGTCCTTAGCATATTTCAAAAACAGATTGGTAATGGAGTTGAAGTATTCATGGATGACCTTTCTACATCTAGAATCAACTTCAAACAAGCCTTAGACCACTTAGAGTAGGTTTTGAAAAGGAGTGTTGAAACCAACATGAAGCTAAATTGGCAAAAGAGCCATTTAATGGTCCAAGATAATGTAGTTCTAGGACATAGGATATCTTATAAATAAATCAAGGGAGATCTAGACAAGATTAAATTCATCTAGAACATCACTCAAAGGTTACAAATAGTTAAATATGTTAGATCATTTCTTGGTCATATAGGATACTATAAGAGATTCATTGAAAATTTCTGAAAAGATTTCAAAATCACTTGTTGAACTAACAATGAATGATGCATCATTCTAGTGGTTAGAATAATGTAAGAAGGCTTTGAGTCTTTGAAATAGAAACTAATCAAGACACTAATCGTTGGAGCTTCAGATTGGTCTAAGCCTCTTCACATTATGTCATATGCTTTAAACTATGCATTAGGAGCAATGTTAACTCAACTAGATGATCAAAAATGATTATATTATGTATACTACACTAGTTGAAGCATCACTAAGGCACAACTTAATTATACCACCATTAATAAGGGGCTTATGGCTATGGTATACGCATTTGAAAAGTTTAGGCATTATGTGCTTAGTTATCTTTTAATGAATAAAACAATGGTAAGTCCAAGAATGATAAGATAGCTTGTAATTTTATGAGAGTTCCACATTACAATGATCAATAGGAAAGGAATAGAAAATGTTATAGTTGATTACCTATCAAGATTAACATGGGAACCTCAAAAATGACGAACCACGGTCAGACCAATTTTCCAATGAAAGTTTATTTCAAAGATATTAATGGTTATAAATTCAATAGTGAAGTCATGAATAACTGATTACATAATATATCTAATCACACAAGAACTTCTTGCTGAATGGGTTAAGAAGCATAAAAAATAGTTTCTCCATAGAGTAGACAAATAAATGGAAATTAGTGGATATCTTTACAAGATATGTACTGATGGGTTAATAAAGTGGTATGTTTTAGAAGAAAATCAACAAAGATTTTTGCAAGATATGCATGAAGTACCATGTGGTGGTCATTATGTAGGATGATGGATAGCATTGAAATTAATGATGGAAAACTACTTTTGGCCAATCATATTTAGGGATGTGTTGGCAAATTTGGCCATTTCATGGGACAATAAGAGTGGATACCGGGAAAAGAAAACTTGTAGAATGATGTATGGTTGATAATTTAGAAATAAAGCATGTGGCTTTAAAGTTATGGGTTGATGGATGGTTTGGAGAAGTTACTCACTGTTTAAAAAAAATGATGTTAAGACCTTCTCAGGATACAAAATTAAAGTGCTAAATTATTTTTGAGGAATCATGGTTATATAAAGACAATGGCGTGTACAGAGCATTATATTACAAAACAAGACATGATTCAGGGTTAAGCCGTAGATAAAATATGCACAAAACATCGATCCAAAGGCCAACAGTGGAGATTAAAACTTTACAATATGAAAGGGGCATTCGACAGACCGAAACGTGGCAAGACTGAGCAGAATATATTTTAAAGTAATATATAATATTTAAAGGTTTGGAGACGTTGGAAAATATCAACTGTGAAGAAAGCAAACACACCCTTGCTACTGTTCGTATCGACCGCGGTAAGCCAATCAAACTGCTGGCTGAAACACCGATGCTTGTGATCACAAGGTTGGGCCGCAGGAGTTCCGAAGGATGATCGACTAATGGTTTGTGTTCAATGTCATGCTGAATCTTGGCAATAGTTTATCCCTGTGCTTGAATTGTTCAATATTCATGGTTATGTCTGCTGCAAAAAAAGGGGGAAGAGCCAGAAACTAAATGTACGCGTGGGCGAGGCAACGGATGACATTGGAAGCGTATGCATAGAACAGAAAGATACACTTCTCAAGATCAAGCATATTGTCTTCTGCAAAAGATTTGCAAAATGGTCTCAGCCAGACAAAGGTAAAGGCATACATGAAAGAAATCGTCACTGGCGGAATCGAAAGCTCAGTAACTCTCACGAAATGTGGGCTCGCAGAGTTTCTTTGAAGCCACGCGTCGATGGAAGAAGCCAAAGTGGAACACGATTCAGTAGTAAGGCATTTCAAAAATCATTTGAAGATGCAATTGTGCTTCTTAACCAGATATAAATCTTAGCAAGAATAGAAAGCTCGAGACCAACATAACAAAAGAAAGAGGTAGCCAACTTGTCACAAGGAGTTGTAAGAGTTGGCAACGGTTGGAAAGTTGCGGTTCCCGAATTGAACAGATGACAATTGCAAAAAAATAGTCTCCCATTGAGGACATGAAAGAAACACCGTGTCTACATCCAGTGGCACCATTGCTAGTTATACGGTTAACCAGAGAGACCTGCACCATTACAGTTACTTTTTTGGTGGACGCTAGAATTACGTTGAATGTTTGTCCGCGAAGATGAAGGCAACATTAACACGTTACCTCCTTCGGTTAAAACATTCCAAAGCCGATGCCACTGCCGACGCCTGTCATTTTGATGGTGCTATTAAAAAATTGGAGACAACATTGTTCCAGATGTCAAATGCAGCTGTAACCACTTGTTTTGTACAAGAAAATCAAGGAAGAAGGGGTGGAAAAATAGAGGACAGAACCATCGTAAGCTCCGCGTCAACGATGCCCTGAGTTTCACAATGGCAAGTGTTGTTATTGATTGTTTAAAAATCCAAAACTATAACATAGAGAAATTAAATTAAAATTAATCAATTAAGACATACATAGTGTTAAAGATACTTTGACAATATTGTATTGAAAAAGAGAAATTTTTTTTTAGTTGGTATCCATGATAATTATAGCTAATGCTAGATTACTTTCATGAGAATTACTAGGGCTTAATAACATTTAGTAATTAAAATATTAAATAAAAAATTAAAATAAATTAGGGATCTTGGATTTATTTGAAAAATTATTATATATAGGCTTATAAAAATAATATTTATAATGTATACACATGCCAACGTTAGCATGATTTTCTCCTAATATTTTGTACAAGTTACAACTTCCTAACTTGTTGAGCAAGTAATATCCTAACTTGTTGGGCAAGTAAGATCTCCTAACTTGTTGGGCAAGTTATAACTTCCTTACTTGGGAGAGAAGTTAGCTAAGATATTTTGAAATATGTAACTACCTTTTGAACCCTATAAAAAGGCTTTAGGGGTAAGAAGAAAAACACACTGGAGGATATTGGGGACTACTAGCTCTCAGTTGGAGACACACTTTGGAGCTCTGAAAGAGCATTTGTAAAGAAGAAATTGTGAAAGATTGCTTGTAAGATGACTTGCTAAAGAAA
>MNCI01000921.1:57082-180870 GCA_015680685.1 Gnetum montanum
ACTATGTAGACTAGGCAATTAAACAAAATAGGAACTCTCAACAACTCACAGTACTTGGCAAAGTTGGCTGAATCTCTTTATGATAAGTCATTTATAGTTTACACACAGCGCAATCGTTTCATTTTTCACAACCGCACACCGCAATAGCACACACACATACTCACATTAACTACTAAGTCTGTTTGGAGGTATCTGGGCCTTGGTGTTGCCAGAGACCAGCAAGCACCTAAATCCTGTTTGAGGACACTTGTTGGTGGTCGCATCCCAAACGGTCGCCAACAGGATGCATATTGATTTGCATAATCTTGTAAGAGATGTAAGAAAGATGGGTGACTNCATTGATTTGCATAATCTTGTAAGAGATGTAAGAAAGATGGGTGACTAACTATTAGAAATGAGGGACCATAACAATGGATATAACTATTGGAACCCTTTGATATTTTGAGAATTGACTTTATGGGGCACATCACACTGATGTCGAATGGAAAGTCTAAAATTATTGTAATTGTTGATTATTGCACTAAGTGGACAAAGTAACTGTAGTGAAGTATTGCACATCCAAAATAGTTATAAGGTTCTTTAAACAACATGTGATGAATAGATTTTGAGTATCATGCATGTTAATATAAATAAAAAAACTCATTTTACTGGAGCTACATTCGAAAAGAAAATGCAAGAACTTGGGATCAACCATAAATTAACTACATACTATCATCCTATAAAGCTAAAGTAACTACTAGAGAAGTTACAAGAATATTAAATAGAACTATTAGTAGATATAGGAAGGACTGGAGCACTAAACTCATTAATGTGCTATGGAAATATCAATCAACCTTAAAAATTTTTATAGAGTATTCACCATATGAGTTAGTTTATGGTAAATTACCTACTCTACCAATTCAAGCAAAGTTAAATATCCTTGCAACTTCCAGCACACTTGACCTAAAACTAGACTTAGTTAGAAAAGAATGATTAAGGAATCCCAATCTCTTAGATAAAAATCTCTTAATAACTCAAATGAGTAGTGAAATCCATAAGAAGTGTTTCAAATATAGGCATGATACCAAAATTAGACATGTATCCATCAAGCTTGGAGATAAAGTTCTTTACTGTAACCCAAACCATGCTCCACAAAAGACTAAGTTTCAAATCCCATGGGAAGAATCTTATATTATTCATGCGATATATCAATTAGGCATCATGCAAATTTATCAACTAATGGATCCACAAAAGCTTATCCTTGTTAATATCCAACAGGTAAAACCATTCCATGACTTTACCTACTCCTCCAAATACTTTGCCTTACACATTAGACCGTTCATTGCCTGCTCAACCTTCCAAGTTATTGTGTTTGATGATAGTCATGGGGGTATTACTTATGACACTTAGGCATCAAACCTTCATTTTATATTCTTTTCATATTTTTCACATTTTTACTAATTTTTACATTCTTTAATAGTTTTCCTATTCTTTTATACTTTTCACATTTCTTATTGATGAGCAACGAGGTACCCATATGCCCAATTATACAAATCACAAAGTGTTCATGCATAATCTAGTCAAATTCTATGGACTTTATAGTTTCTGGTGCACTAGTTCTCTAGGAAGTAAACTAGATGTTCAGGATGTTTGTTGTCTTCCCAACTACACTTTTGAAGCTTAAGGATATGGTTTAAGTGTAATTGAGGCACATGATCTTTGTCATGTTATACTTTATGGTTTTCGTGCTTAAAGAGAAAGATGAAGTAAATTCAGAAATAATTTAATTTAACTATTTAACTAATCTTTCACTAGTCCTAACATAAGCATCCAGTCTTCCTTCCGTACACATCTTGTACCCATGTATCCACTAGTGGGTTACCAAGCGCTATGCTACTAGGCACACCAAGCAATAATGCTACTAGGATTACCAAGCAAATACGTGTTTACACTCAAAGCAGTTGTACTTATGTGTTTGATCTATTTAGCTTATCTTACTTAATCACTTAATTAGCTTAATTATTAAGGAACATTGAATAAATAACTGAAAACATTAAATGCATGAATAAAATATTTAAACTATCTAGAATGCTACAAGGTTTGATAAAAAAGCTTGTCTTTATTGCTACCCATACTATTATGCTTAGGTACAACAATGCTTAAATAAAGATCTGTACATTCAATGGCTTCTACTGTGGGCACTCAGGAAAATATTCTAACTTTTAAATGAAAAAATTGCAAGAGCTTTACTACACTATGATAGAATGATGCTTAAACATGGTGGGTTGGCATGTATTTATAGGCAAGAATAGACCCTATGTCAATGGGGCCATGTCATTGGATGAAATGATGCATCGATGAGGCCTAGTCCATGGGGCCTAGTTAATGAAGCCTAATTGATGAGGCCTCATCAATGTAACCAATACATGACTCATCATGCCTTCACAACTAAATGAGAACTCATCCCTGAGTTCTTTACAAAAGTGAGAAGGTATGGGATTATTGACTAGCACTCAAATCAACAAAACTACATGACAAAATTGAGTGCCGAGGTGTATGGAACAACAAAATTACAAATTGTGGTGTTCATGACAAAAAATTGAACACCAAACAAAAAATTAGATAGCATGTACTCTGATGGCATGAAGACCAATTGAAAAGATCATAGAATCCCAAGTGGTGGAGGCTCTTGAGGCTTTGATGGACCTTCTCTAGCTTCAAGCGCATGTAGCGGTTGAGGCTGTTGTGGTTGTCCACCTCCTGCTACAACTTCTAGTGGCAAATAGAAAGCATCTAGTAATGCTTTTATTTTTTTACTTCTTACTCCTGGGATCATGCATAGTGCACGTAGCTTTGCCAGTGTGGGCTAGAATGGGCACATCCCAAGGATAGGGAATGACACAGAATAGCTTTGTAGCATTGAAAAACTAGGTAGTGAATTATTTACATTCGATGTTGAATGCCCTAATTGTGTTTTGCAACTCTTGATAACCATTCATTCTTCTAGCTAGGTTCTTGGTAGTTGATCATCGATCAGTGAATTATGCCCAAAGAACTTTGAGTTTAGCATTTTCCATCTCAAGCCTTTGCTTATTGTCCTTGTGGTGCTTGAACTTGGCTTCATACAACAAGTATGAGCTAGCCACTTACTTTTGAAGTTTTGACCACAGTCATCCGACAGTCAACATCACCAGGTTTGCATATCAAAGATTGGCAAGTTCCATATACTCTGTCATTTCTTCAATCTACAACTCCTTTAGATGAATCTTTGCTTTGTTGTAGGCATATATCCCATCAGTGATGGGCTACCATACCTCTCCTCCTTGTTGGAGTTGTTGGAGGGCCTCATTTACTTTTTTTCTTAGCCATTTGGATATGATTCTCATTCATTTCTTTTTGCAAGACTACTTGGTCTTGGTAGTGATTCTTAACTCTCTCAAATTTGAGAGCTTCATTTTTCCAAGTGGATATTTTAATGGCATTTTTCTAGTGTAAGGTACAAACTTTCTTCATAGATAAATTATGATTTTCTATGGCCAATTTCCTCAATTCTTGTGTTCACCCTAGCAATAGTGAGGTACTCTTACTATTGATGGATGAATTCTTGTATCTATTGTTTTTGTGCATTAACATGTCACAGGTGATGGTTTTCAGTAGTCAACATTTCATTTTCCTGGCATGTCTGAACCAAGTCGTTTTAAACTAAATAGGTCTTTACTTTGGCCATGGACTAGTTAAAGATTGATGTCATCATTCCCTCCTCAACTTGGTTTAATCATTCTTGAAACTACTGAAAAGCTTCATATTTGGTTATTGTTGGGTTGAGGAGGGCAAGGTTAGCAAAGCAGGCACATAATTCAGTAACTTCCATGGCCAAGCATTGGTTTTATGCTTAAGCCATTTTAAGTTGCCCTTCTATGACAATACATTTTCCCTTTGCCTTGAGCAACTTCAACTAGGTTGCTATAATGTTATATAGAAAATCAAAAATGTCTGGAATTGGTTGCTTGATTCCCACTAGTCGACCTAGCAATTCTTCATGTTAGGGTGCACTCAATCTTCTACGGACTATTCTTGTAGATGTCTACACATCTCGAAGTGTAGATACATTTGGTATAGATGTCGTAGGTGCATTAAGTGCTTCTATGATTCAGTTAGCAACAACTTTTGTAGCTGTCTCCTACCCTTGGTGTTGCCTCACTAGTACAGTTGCCCCCTTTCCCTCCTCCAAGCACACCAACAAAGAGGTAGCATTCCTAGAGATTTCTAGAAATAAATGGTGTTGAGATAGAGAAAAAGTCACCTCTTGGGCACTGGGATTTGATCTCATGGGTAGCTACATTCTTTGGGTTGAGAATATTGGGCCTCCTCCCTCCATTTGACTAATTTTTTGAGTCACCTCATTAAAGTGACTCATTGCAGGTGGATATATAAATGGATCTTTACCATTTGTTCTTGCTTGTTACTCTCTCTTGCACAAGAGCTATTCTTGAATTTAATGCAAGTGATCAATGGTTGCATGGGCCTCTGACATTATTTCTTAAGTGGGTGGTGGAGGTGGTGGCTACTGTTGCTCTTCTTTAGACATGGTAGGTATCTTTTCCTTCATCATTTTGGACTAGGAGGCCATAGGAGTATGCCTAATTGTGTCATTGGCATAGCAAATTATCCTTGCCATTTTGCAAAGTTTTTGGATGAGGAATGGGAAAGGTAGGGTTTTCCTTTCATGTTCATTTTCTTTGAAACACATCTTGATCTCTAGATAGATCAATTGTGGAAGGTTTGATGGAAATGTCCTACTTAGAGTGGCACATGCTCAGGTGGAGAAGGCACTCACTTTACTGGGCCTCACCATTGGATTGAGGTGATAGGATACTATCTTGAAGTATACACATTCTACTAGTGTGAGCGTGCCAAATTCTTTATGATCAACCCTATAACACTACTAGGTCTACTTCTTTTTGGCTTTTAGATCAACTTGTGTAGACAACTCTGCTAGTTGTGTTTCAAAATTAGGCAAACTAAGAGCCTACGCAATGGCTTCAGTTGAGTAGGACACTTGAATATCCTTGATTTTCATTGTTGAACCTACCTGTCTATTATTCTAGAAGAGGTATGTCACTTCCATGTACCACTCCCCACTAGAAGTGATGATTGTCCACATGGGAGAAGTTTGCAGTTGTGTCTTTACCTTTATTGGAGCATGCTCTACGAATGGTCCAAAGTTTAGTTCTTGGAGAATTGAGTGTTGAACATCATGGGGCTTGATTGTGTCAAGGTAGTCTTGTGTTAATGTAACTTCAAGTCTTGGTATGGGTCCTAGTGCCTCTCGTTGTTGCTATTGTTCTATAACAGCCTCTTCATAATTTGTCTAACCGATTCCACTTTGGGCTTCTCCTGAAGAGGTCCTGTTGCATTGGTTTCTTCTACCTATTCCAAGGCTTTCTCTTATTGGCCCATTTTAGTTTTGGGTTGTTTTTTCCTTTGCTAAGATGGTCCTTACTCCTGCGATCATTTCAGTCTTGGTGCCATCTGCAACCACAACATGACCACAATTTAGCAATTAGTGTGTAACATGAAACAATTGGGATACCTTATCTCATTAGGAATGTTACACCTATCTAAGTTGTGATTATGGCTAGTTTAATCAATTTTAATTATTAAATTATTTGTGTTTTAATGTTGATAAATGACTATAGTCATATTGGAGATTGTTGAAAGGGTTAAACTCTCAAAAATTAATGGTTTTCATTATTGTTGTATTCATTAACCCTTTGGAGGATAAATTTTTTTTGTTAAACTTGAAGGTTTATGAACCCAAGATGAAGAACTTACCTTCGATAGCTATAGGATTGAAGAACAAGGTAATTTGGACAAATGGTTGGAAAGTTATGGGCTTTGGAAGGTTTTGGGCTTTGAAAAATGGCAAAAAATTCCTTCTTGTTGTGAAGTAAATGATAAAAAATTTCAAAGTGTCCACCAGTATTTATAGAGTTTTTGTGTTGTGTCAATGGGGCCTAGTTGATGTGGCCCAATTGACGGGGTTGACTATGTTGACTAGGCCTAGTCAATGTGACTGTTGACCACCATTGACTTTAGTCAAACTTAAAAAATACAAGGAGTTTTTGAGTAAAATTGGAGTCAAATAGAAGTCCAAAAAGTCACAAACATGATGAAAATAGTAGAAGAGGGTGTTGAAGCTTAAAAAATTTAGAAAATTGAGAAAATGGTTGGAGAATGAAGTTCTATGAAAGTTTTAAGGAGCCCAAAGCTAGATGTACAATGGGGCATGTGAAAGAGAGGATTGTAGCAATGTTGAAGGCAAGGCACTTAACTATCCAAACTAAGGGATATGCAAGTGGGTCCTTCCCATAGTAGGCACATGCCATTTTTGCCCTTGCATAACCTTAACTAAGGAGTCTATGGGCCCCACAATCAATTTAATGATCATGAGAAGTCAAGGACCAACCTAGAAGAATCTATCCAAGAATTCCAACATGTTAGACTAAGACATTGAGCATAACATGGAAACTGGTAGTGAGGTGAGTTACGAGCAGCATAGATGGATGATTGAGAAGGTGGGATGGAATCCTAAATTGAGATCATAAGAAGTCTCTTATGGAGTTTTGTGTTTAAAATGATCTAAGAAAATCCATCCTTAGTCTAGGCCAAAACCAACCTCTTTCAGTGACTTTGCATTGTCACTCCAAGACTGCTCCACCCCCTCAAGATACAAGAGTGCTCCCACAAAACAACCACCATTCTAGAAAGAGAAGAAAAGAGAAGTATGAAGTGAGAGGCACTCAACCAGAAAAAATAATGCTATTCTAGGGGGTTCCACTAGAAAGACATGCATGCATGCTTGAAGGTTGGTGGCTTCTCTGGATTAAGCATTCAAAAAAAAAGAAGTGCCACAAAGCAAAATCACTCCTTCCTTGTACAAAACACCAAGTGATTGTATGCCTTGCTATCATGGTGCTCTTATGGTTGTCCATCATTGGATGAAGCAATGCAATGTCACTGATTAGGAAATGGACTTGGTCCTGATTTCGGAGTGACGGGTTAATGACACATTAATCATGCCCTACACGTAGGATTCATTGTGCCCTGAGTCCGTTACCTCATGTCCCGATCTCTGCAATCCCTTTTACAATTCACCTCACCTCACTATTCGTATAATTGTGGCTTGTGACTTGCATAGCATGGAATTCACCTCTCATCGCGATGATATTTACATGTGTGTGTTTTGTGAAATTGGTGTTGATTGCACTTAACCCTTCTAGTGCCCACGAACATTTTAAGGTGTGGTTATGCAAGGGCATTATATGTAGGAACCTGCTTTGGGGAGGACCCACTTGCATAACCCATGTGATTGCACTTATAACACATCTACCGCACATCATTCACTACCCTCTAAGTATTACCAACAATTTTTTCTTTCCCTTATTATCCTTCCAGTTCAAATGTTCCTATAAGCTAATACATATCCTTTCCCCCCCTACTTTTTATGATTTTCATTGATAGATTTTACACCATTCTAATATTTTTGCCTTCTAAATTAGTTGTATTACCCTGGACCCCTTTATATTGATCTATATGTCCTCAGTTTATACTTTAGAATTTTGAAAATTTTAAAAAAAATTTGGTAATTTTCTCAAGTGCCCTATTTTCAACCGGACGTGATATCAAGTATGCGATATCACATCCTAAAAATATATATATATGTGGACCCCCTACGCCTATCAACATCATTTGTAACTGTCCACGCGGGGGAAGTTTTTCAAATTTCTTTCTACGACTTGTGATTGTGCATCTCTTGCTTCAATAATCATAACTCACTTGCTGGTGCTCCGATTTTCATTTCATTTGAATCTACTTGAACTTGGAGTGTTCAGCTTAGTTGTGGGGGAGGGGTATAGACCAAATTGTGCATAATTTTTTTGAAATTCATCATCACCCAAAGGACACTATCAAGGGTAATTAGTTATAAAAATAATAATAAACATGTGCCAAAAAATAATTTAATCTCCTTACCTATACCGGGAAATTAAAATTTTGAAACCAACTAAGAAAAGTGGACCAATATTAAAATCTTTTTGGGGCATTTCCATAAAAACTCTTAACCTTAAAATCACACGGAATTAGAATTGACTCATTAAGGCAGGAAGTAAGGTATAACTTAACTTTGGTAAGCAACCTTACTAATGATTGGCTCCATGTGATTGCAGATGGCCCCAAAGCGTGCACAAACAACACGTAGAGCAGAAGGAGAAATCATTTAGTATCCATCAAGAAGAACTTGCCACTGTGCAATTAAGACAGGTAGAAGGAGGAGCTGTTGTAGTGGCCAAATAGGGACGACACCTCATGTTGCCCTTGGAGTGTGTTCAGGCCATCCGTGAAAAGTCCACATCAGCTACTATGATTGTGGAATTAAACTTTGAACCTTTCATAGAAGTCACTCCTGAGGCTATTAGGGAACACCTTAAAGGGTACCCATTATGGCCTATCCTCTCTAAAAGTGGTGCCTGGTATTTAGGAGAAACGTACCAATTTTAGCACAATAACGAAGAAGGAACCACAGTTAACATTTGTGGTGTATTTGTTGATTTCTCCATCCAAGCCATTTTAGAAGTATTAAACCTTTCAAATAAAGGGCCAAAGGTTGCTTTTCTGTCCAATCACTTTGATGCTGATGCACGAAAGGTTTGGTTAGACAGGGCGTACGGTAAAGAAGACAAAACCTATGGAGAGTTAACATTGGAAGAGAAAATATACTTTAAAATTGGAACTTATCACACCTTTCCCACAAAAGGTTTGAACAAAATTTCAACATATGTGACAAGAGGATGTGCGATATTGATGGGAAAGGTTAATGCTAACCTGCCTCATCTATATTTCATGAAGATCCTAAGGTGGTTTGAGGAAGGTAAGACAGGGAAGTTTGTGTTGCCCTTCCCTTGTCTTATTAGGAAGCTATGCAAGTGTGTTGGTATTCGAGGATACACCAATGATGTCCTTAGGAAAGCCCAAAATGCTTCATACGCTGAACTACTAAAGCCAGTAGTTGCAAGAAAAATTGTTGGTGAGACGCTGGGGCTAGAACAAGAACAGACAATGAGGTCCACTACAACTCAACTCGCAAGGCCCAGCCAACCTCTAAGCACGGGACCCAGTTAATAACAAGAAGCAGGGCCTAGCACGAGCCATCGAGACCAACTGCCACCACCGCTGTAGGACTATCGACCGTCGATGAGCCATCTCAGGGCTATCGCTTAGACGGTCAGTTAGGGAAGTCGTGATGATCCAAATCTCTTCCACGTCATCGATGATACTGTACGGTGCACTGTCTCTATAGATCATGCATGGGGTAAGGTGTCCATTCAAATAGAAGGAGAGGAGAGTTATTGATCATAACAGATTTTAGGGAATGCTACATCCTTCCAAGTGCAACTAGAAATAAGTGAAGGGGCCACAGTGGTAGTCATGCAGCACCAGGATGCAGCTGGAGCCGCAGAGGTGGTCACGGACCACATCAAGGAATCTTTCAACGTCCCTATTGTGCCACTGGTAGATTTCATAAGAGCACGAGATGCTTAAACTTTGGTCAGTCCCTCAATGACTCCTACGGAGCATGAGGATGTGCTTGATCAATTGTTGCAAATAGGACATGTGATGACATCCTTGTTTGACATCCCATAGGATGTTACAGCAGTACAATTAGACCTCATCTCCACTAAGGGAGAGTTGATCATGATAGAGATGAGGGCCAAGCATGTAAAAGAAGAAGTTATAAGACTACAAGAAAGGCTTGTAACCATACAAGTAGCGTAGTGGAATCCCTCTCAAATCATTCTTGTGGACTAGCTAGACACCTTTAGAATAGACCAACTCAATAAATTACTGACAGAAAATAAAAAGGTAGTAGAGGAAAAAGAGAAGGCTGATTGGAATGCCTCCATGGCACAAGTGCAAACATACATGCACGCCAAGGCACTTAAGGCCTTACATGAAGAAAAAAAATAGCTTATTGCTGACAATATTCGGTTGACCTTTGTGGAGAAACAAAAGAATGTTCTCAAAGAACATTTTCAGTGGCTATGGGAAAAACTAATAGAAATGAAAATGTTGCTGAATTGAATGTTTTGAAAATCAAGGGATAATGACATTACAATTGGGAATGTTGGCATGAGGGTTTATCTAGAGTCAAAAGAAAATGGTGTATCAATTGTAGATATCTCTCTNGTGCACAAACAACACGTAGAGCAGAAGGAGAAATCATTTAGTATCCATCAAGAAGAACTTGCCACTGTGCAATTAAGACAGGTAGAAGGAGGAGCTGTTGTAGTGGCCAAATAGGGACGACACCTCATGTTGCCCTTGGAGTGTGTTCAGGCCATCCGTGAAAAGTCCACATCAGCTACTATGATTGTGGAATTAAACTTTGAACCTTTCATAGAAGTCACTCCTGAGGCTATTAGGGAACACCTTAAAGGGTACCCATTATGGCCTATCCTCTCTAAAAGTGGTGCCTAGTATTTAGGAGAAACGTACCAATTTTAGCACAATAACGAAGAAGGAACCACAGTTAACATTTGTGGTGTATTTGTTGATTTCTCCATCCAAGCCATTTTAGAAGTATTAAACCTTTCAAATAAAGGGCCAAAGGTTGCTTTTCTGTCCAATCACTTTGATGCTGATGCACGAAAGGTTTGGTTAGACAGGGCGTACGGTAAAGAAGACAAAACCTATGGAGAGTTAACATTGGAAGAGAAAATATACTTTAAAATTGGAACTTATCACACCTTTCCCACAAAAGGTTTGAACAAAATTTCAACATATGTGACAAGAGGATGTGCGATATTGATGGGAAAGGTTAATGCTAACCTGCCTCATCTATATTTCATGAAGATCCTAAGGTGGTTTGAGGAAGGTAAGACAGGGAATTTTGTGTTGCCCTTCCCTTGTCTTATTAGGAAGCTATGCAAGTGTGTTGGTATTCGAGGATACACCAATGATGTCCTTAGGAAAGCCCAAAATGCTTCATACGCTGAACTACTAAAGCCAGTAGTTGCAAGAAAAATTGTTGGTGAGACGCTGGGGCTAGAACAAGAACAGACAATGAGGTCCACTACAACTCAACTCGCAAGGCCCAGCCAACCTCTAAGCACGGGACCCAGTTAATAACAAGAAGCAGGGCCTAGCACGAGCCATCGAGACCAACTGCCACCACCGCTGTAGGACTATCGACCGTCGATGAGCCATCTCAGGGCTATCGCTTAGACGGTCAGTTAGGGAAGTCGTGATGATCCAAATCTCTTCCACGTCATCGATGATACCGTACGGTGCACTGTCTCTATAGATCATGCATGGGGTAAGGTGTCCATTCAAATAGAAGGAGAGGAGAGTTATTGATCATAACAGATTTTAGGGAATGCTACATCCTTCCAAGTGCAACTAGAAATAAGTGAAGGGGCCACAGTGGTAGTCATGCAGCACCAGGATGCAGCTGGAGCTGCAGAGGTGGTCACGGACCACATCAAGGAATCTTTCAACGTCCCTATTGTGCCACTGGTAGATTTCATAAGAGCACGAGATGCTTAAACTTTGGTCAGTCCCTCAATGACTCCTACGGAGCATGAGGATGTGCTTGATCAATTGTTGCAAATAGGACATGTGATGACATCCTTGTTTGACATCCCATAGGATGTTACAGCAGTACAATTAGACCTCATCTCCACTAAGGGAGAGTTGATCATGATAGAGATGAGGGCCAAGCATGTAAAAGAAGAAGTTATAAGACTACAAGAAAGGCTTGTAACCATACAAGTAGCGTAGTGGAATCCCTCTCAAATCATTCTTGTGGACTAGCTAGACACCTTTAGAATAGACCAACTCAATAAATTACTGACAGAAAATAAAAAGGTAGTAGAGGAAAAAGAGAAGGCTGATTGGAATGCCTCCATGGCACAAGTGCAAACATACATGCACGCCAAGGCACTTAAGGCCTTACATGAAGAAAAAAAATAGCTTATTGCTGACAATATTCGGTTGACCTTTGTGGAGAAACAAAAGAATGTTCTCAAAGAACATTTTCAGTGGCTATGGGAAAAACTAATCAAGGTCAACCAGGACATGAGCCATTTGGCTAGAGAAAATCAAACCCTCTCAATGGAGGAGGTACGTGCCATCCGTCAGAAGACAACCATTGAAATAAGTGCATGGAAGAATGAGGCCAAGATGCAAAAAAAGTTAAAAGAGCACTTCCAAGACCAGGTGGAAATGTACAAACAAATTATCGAAAAAGAGATCCATATGGACAAGACCCACATTAATACTTTCAATGCACCACACACTGATTGGTGGGCCATATTGGATACATATGCATTTGCCCACTAGGTGGAACTTAAGAGCTGGGACCTACGAATTCAAGATCTTACAGAATACATGGAGTTGGAAAATCTAAGTGTTGGCACATTTTTACCATTTCATGGAACAGGTGGACTTATTTGCAAATGGTGAGGTACAGAATCCTAATGAACTGAAACTGTTCAAGGAGGATTATGTTCTTTCTTGTAAAGAATTCTGCAACAGTTAATTAACCATGAAGTTGGAATAGAAATGAAAATGTTGCTGAATTGAATGTTTTGAAAATCAAGGGATAATGACATTGCAATTGGGAATGTTGGCATGAGGGTTTATCTAGAGTCAAAAGAAAATGGTGTATCAATTGTAGATATCTCTCTAGCTTATGATAGAGTAGCTCTAGTTACTTTTTCTGTAATAAAGTGCAGAGAAGATGAATATGGAATCGGCCTTGATATAACTGGGATTACATTCGAGGTGCCACAAATTAAAATGTGAGAGTACAACTCCACTTATGCATTCGGTTGTATACGCATACATATATTTATATATCAACCCATGCATCAAATCCATGGTTATTATCTCTACTACTATGATATAAATAACAATAAAATATAATATTGATTTAAAAAGGGAATTTATGCAACAATTGTTCAAAGTCCTATGAGAATTGAACACTTGTCAATTGAAATGGTGGTTATAACCACCACAAAGGCCACTTGTCAACTACAACCTCTTTATCTCCACAATGGCCACTTGTCAACTAAATGGGACACGTGTCAACTGCAACTTGTTTCTCTCCATGGTGAACACTTGGCAACTAAATGAAGACACTTGGCAACTGAATGAAGACACTTGGCAACTGCATGAAGACACTTGGCAACTGCATGAAGACACTTGGCAACTGCATGAAGACACTTGGCAACTGCATGAAGACACTTGGCAACTGCATGAAGACACTTGGCAACTACATGAAGACACTTGGCAACTACATGGGACACGTGTCAGATGCAGCATTTTTATCTCTTTGGTGGTTGAAACCACCCAAAATTGTTGTAACTTACCTAACTTGTTGGGCAAGTAACCTCCTAACTTGTTGGGCAAGTAATCTCCTAATTGGTTGGCCAAGTTACTTGGGAGAGAAGTTAGGTGAGATATTTTTGAATATGTAACTTCCCTACCTACCTTGGAACCCTATAAAAAGGCTTCAAGGGTCAAGGAAGAATATCATCATCACACTTGGGGTCTCATACATCACACTTTGAAGGCTACTAGTTAGCACTTGGGCTCTCACTTGGAGACACTTTGAGTCTTGGGAGAAGAGCATTTTGTAAAGAAGAAAGTGTGAACGATTGCTTGCAAGATGGCTTGCTAGAATAAAGATTTCAGCCTCTTTGTCATGGTCCTGTGAGTTATGCATTTCATTTTTTGTTTTGTTTAAATTGTTTAGCTAGTGGTTTAGATAGTATCATCCTTGGCAAGTAATTTTGGGATTTTTAGATTGCTCTTACTGTTCTTGTTGCCCGATAGAAATTTCTATTAAAATTTTGCCATAGAAGCGCTTGTGTTTAAAAGCCTTAAGAGCATTTTAGTAGTAAATTTCATTATTGTGCAACGTGTGGGAACTGCTATTGGGATTGTTGTAAGAGAGCCTCTGTTTGTAGTCACGCCGTTGAACAATTCAGTAGTCGAGAGGGTTCAGAAAATCTTTGGTATTTTGATGGGACCAGAATAGCTTCTTTTTATCTTTAAAGTGAATTCTCGTGGTATTTCAATCAGAAATTGTCAAGTCTTTTAAAGGTTCTGTTTGAATGCAATCGTTGACATCTATTATCTAGTCAAAATGGAGTCTCGTACGTGGTAGTTTACGCAGCAATTTTTGGTAGCATAATAGGATTGTCTTGAAGATATTGCTTGTTTGAGCCTTGGAAGTTTGAACAATTCGTAGATATTGAATTTGGGATAGCTTTATTGCGAAGTGTTTACTCGTGTCATTTTACCTTGTTTAAATATTTGAGGTCTACACAAATCTGCTTTCTTTTCTTTTCTGCTTATTTCCATCGAATCTTGCTCTATTTCTAGTTTTCTTGTGGAACTATCTCTTTCTCTGGGGAAAATTAGGAGTAGATTGCGGAGTTGTGCTCAAATGTTTTTGCAAAATTTTATTTGTTACAAGTAGGTATTATAAGGACCATGTAGACTAGGCAGTTGAACAAAATAGGAAATTTTCACGAACTCACAGTACTTGGCAAAGTTGGCTGAATCACTTTAATGTAAGTCATTTGTAGTTCACACACAACGCAATTGTTACATTTTACACAACCGCACGCCACAACAGCACACACACATACTCACATTAACTACTGAGTTTATTTGGAGGTATCTCGGCCTTGATGTTGCCAGAGACCAGCAGGCACCTAAATCCTGTTCGAGGACACTCGTTGGCGGTCGCGTCCCAAACGGTCGCCAACACTAAGGTATGCCAATCTAGCCATGTTGATAGCAGGGTGTCTGAGGATAGAGCTCAAGAAGCAGGTAGCTACCACCTATGCCAAGTACAAAGTAGAATTTGCAAAACACAAGAAGACATTGCAGAAGCTAGAGGTTGCAAATTATGAATTGGAGGTAGTTAAAGCAAGCTACCAAGGACACAAAGATGTCGCAACAAACTTGGCTCAAAGGCTTATAGATTTTCAGGAGTACTGAGACAAAGCCAGAGCCTACGAGAAGGAATGATGGTTGTTTTCGGCCTGGTACATTACAACCAACACAATGTTTCCGCAACTACCGTGCTCATGGTAGGTGTCGACTCCATCAAACATTGGAGCATCAGCATGGATGACACAAGATCCCCAAATCGAAGAGGAGAAACTCTAGGCTCTACTTCAATGTCATCACCTTCCAAAACCTGGAGTGCATGACAAGGGAAAGTGACCCATGGAGGAGCCACCGCCACCAAGAACCACATGAGTTCCACCTAATTTTGTAACTTTAGGAATTTTTCATTTTGTTGTGTTGTGTCCAATCTTGTTCTATTAAGTTCTCCACTATAGCATGAATAGCTTCCCTATTAGTGAATAATCCCATTCCTATCCATTGTGTAATCAATGGGACTTGTTCTCATTCTGACTCGAGGATGAGTTTTCATTCAGTCGTGGGGGTATGATGAATAGTGATTCATCGGGTTGCGATATTGGGTACGTGATATCGCATCCAGCAACGATATTGCATATGCGATATCATGGTTCCTGTGTGAGCCTATAAATACACATGAAGGCACACGGGAAAGGAGTATTGTTATCAGTTTTTAGAGAGTCAGTTTAGTGTAGGATCTTTTTGTGATTTTTCTCTCAATCCTCTCTCTCAGTGCATGTCTGCAGTGTGATGATTGTAATTGCACGTCATCCTTTATTTGAGTGTGATGTACTTGGACACCAACATGACCAAAAATAAAGATCAAGATTACTTCATCATTGTAGCATTCACTTAGTTTAATTATTTAATTGTTATTGTTATTTATTGCTTTCATAGTTACATCTCTTTATCCTAAACTTCTTAAATGCGGAATGAGTACAACTTAATCACGAGCATTTAAGTGTGACTACTTGGTATCCTAGTAGCGTACCTAGGCCATGCGCTTGGTAATGCTAGTGGTAGTCGTGCATGAGGTCCAAGATGTGTATGGATGATTAAGGAATGGATGCTCATCACACTTAGGCTAGTCTAGACTCTCTTCCCCTATCTCCTCTTAACTTAGCTTCATCTCTCCCTTTTCCTCTTAGCTTACTTAAAGTTATTTCCCATTACCTTCAGGAGTAGCATTAGTTAGGAACATATCATACACCTCACTCTGGACTAAACCATATGTGATAGAAATTACTAGTCTAGGTGGGAAGATAGTGAACTAAGATCAACAAATAACTATCTAGATACCACAACTAGCCCGTCTATGGAGTTTGACAGGATAGTGCATGAAATGCTCGTATTCGTATGGTTGAGTATAGGGGTACCTCGCCACTCATCATCAAGAAAGTGTAAAAACAAAAATGTGTAAAAAAAAATGTATAAAACAAAAAGGTGAAAAACAAAAGGTTGAAAAACTAAGGATCCATGTGGATGGTTAGCATGGGTGGCCATCTTTTCCATGACTAAGTTGAAATTAGAAGATCCAAAAAATTGAGTGTAGTTGTCCATCTAATGAGGTAGTAGTTGCACTGGCTTGTCTTAGCTCCAGGAAAGGTTTCACTTATTGAATGTTGACTAACTACTTTTTGTGTGGGCCCTCAGGTTTATAGATTAACATGGCTCTATAGTGAAAAGTTTTCATAATTATATAAGGTCCCTTCCACAACATTTGGAACTTTGTTTTCTGGGGTACATGTGTGGGGTTTCAGTAGAGAACCTTATCTTCACGTGGAAATTTTGCTTTTTGTATTCTAAGGTCATGATGCTTCTTATTGTATGCCTTGTGCACTTCATTTGAAAATATGGCTATTAATTAGTTTTCATCTAGCACATTCAGGTTGATCAATCTTTCTCTTTCTACTAGGCTAAGGTTAAGGTCCAAGTCATAGGTTATTGAAAGTGTACAAAGTTCAGGTTGGACAAGAAGTGCTAGAAGTTTTTCATACACCAGCTCATAGGGAGAGTAGCCTATTGGGGGTTTTGACATGGAGTGGTAGGCCCAAAGGGAATCATTGAGTTTTGTGCTCCAGTCTCTCCTATATTTCCTTATGGTCCTTGTTAGGATATTTGTAATCACCCTATTGGTGAATTTTGCTTGACTGTTGGCTTGGGGTGATAGGGTGTTGTTAATTTATATTCAACCCCCAAGTGTTGCATGAGTTTTTGAAAGGTGGTACCTATAAAGTGGGTTCCATTGTTAGAAATCAGTGCACGTGGCACCCCAAACCTATTTACAACATTTTGTTGTACAAATCAAACACTAGTAGAAGATGTAAAGTCAATGACAACTGCTACTTCTACCCATTTGGTGTAGTAGTTGATTGCTATGATAATATATGCCTTTTCACTGGACATGGATGTGATGAGACCCATGAAGTCTATGCTCCATATGTCAAAGGATTCTAGTGGTTGAATTCACTATTGAGGACCTTCCATTCGAGCTATCATCCCACCATATCTTTGACAATGTTCATAGGATTGGAAAAATTAGTAGATGTCCTTGAAGATTGTAGGCCAATAGTATCATGCCATCAGGATTATTATGACCATGTGTCTCCCTGCATAGTGTCCTCTGCAGGAGCCTTTGTGAGCATCCTAAAGAACATGCAATTGATCTGCATTAGGTACACACCAACAAACTAGGCCATTGACACACACCTTGTAAAGGTATTCATTGATTTCTATGAAGTACTTTGCCTAGTGAAGAAATTGTTATTTTTTCCTAAAGTCCCGATCTTGTGGTATCTCTTGAGTAAGAATGTAAGTGAGGATGCCATCATACCATTTGGGTTCAATAGGTACTTGATCATTTATCACTCTTGTTAAGAGGAGTTTGCCTAGAAATTGTTTAGAGAGCAGGTTCTCCTCCTCTTTATTATCCCATCTTAACTAAGAGAGGTGGTTAGTGACCACATTTTCAATCCCTTTCTAATCTACCATTGTGAGGTCAAATTCCCGCAAGATCATGAGCCATCATATGATATGGGGGCTCACCGTTGGCTTGTTCATTAGGAAGCGGATGGCATTGTGATTTGGGTGCACAAATACTTTATATCAAAGCACATAGTGCTTGAACTTTTTCAAAGCATACACCACTATCATTAGTTCTTTTTCTGTGGTGGTTTAATTGAATTGTGGACCCACAATGCTTTAGCTTGCATATTGGATGTAATATGGATGTTTCTTATCATCTAGCTACATAAGCATGGCTCCCAAGGCATAATTAGATGCATTTGTCATTATACAAAATGGTTTGGACTAGTTTGGTGCTCGTAGAATTGGAGTCTCTATGAGCTTCTCTTTTAGCTACTAAAATACATGTTCACACTTCTTGGTCTAGATGAATGAAGCATCTTTCTTTGTAAGCTCAACCAATGGCTTTTTGATCTTAGAGAAATTTTCTATGAACCACTAGTAGTAGCTAGTGTGTTTAAGGAATGATCGAATGTCTTTGACTATCTCTAGTTGATGTGTGATTCCTTGGATAATCCTTATCATTTTTGGGTCTACCTCAATCCCTTCTTGCAAAATTTGATGCCCCAGTACTATGCTATCTTAGAGCATTAAATGAATTTTCTACCAATTGAGCCTAGGCTTGTCTCAACACATCATTTTAGTACCTACTCAAGGATATCCAAGGCTTGCTAAAATGTAGCCCCATAGGTAGAGAAGTCATCCATAAAGACTTCTACCCCACTATCAATTGCTATTGAAAAATACTAAGGACTAGGCATTGAAATGTTGTAGGGGGCATTGCATAGACCAAAAGACATCTTACAGTATGCAAAAGTTCCCTAGGAACTTGTGAATGTTGTTTTGGCCTAATCTTTTGGTGCAATTTGGATTTGGTTATAGACACTATAAGCATCCAAGAAGCTATAAAAATAATGTCCAGATATGGTGTCCAATACTTGGTCCACAAATGATAAAGAAAAATGATATTTAAATGTTACTATATTTAACAACCTAAAGTCAATGCAGAGCCACCACTTGCCACCTTTTTTTGGCACAATTATGAGTGGGCTAACCCACTCACTATATGTGATGGGATAGATGAACCCTACCTTGAGGAGTTGTTTTATTTCCTCGTTGATGATTTACTTCAATTTGGGGTTTAGCCACCTTTGCAACTACCTTCTTGGCTTCATGGCCAAGTTGGTGTAGATACAATGCTAGCATATCCTTGGATCAATTCTAGCTAGTTTAGGATATGACTAAGCAAAGGCTATTGGCCATCTATTAACCACCTTCAACAACTTATCTTTTTATTTAGGAGCAATATTTTCAGTGATTATAACTAGCTTACCATTATTTAAAAATGCATACTCTATGCCAGCTGGTAGAGTTTTCAACTCTAGGGGCTCCTACTTGAAATTATTAGGGATTTCCAACTCTTCCCAATAGGTATCATCATCTTCATCATTAGAGAGTTGGTGATGAACTTGCTCAAGTTCATTCATGCCTTTAACATAAGCACATGTTAGGCTCTTAGTGGGTTCCATGCATAATGTGTTGCTATTATAGTTAGTTGTCAACCATTGGGTGCCCTCCTATTTTATGGCTCATGTGTATAGGCACCTATGGATATCAGTTTCATGTGCACATTGATTGCATGATTTAATGAATGTACTTTTAATGGACCATATTTTCTGCATGCAATTGTACCTATTATCATTGTATGTGATGCATGGAACTCACTTCTTCTCAAGTCATTCAAATTCATTCTTCTTGGAAATTTTCAAGGTAGAAAACTGCAAAGGCAATATTCATGATTCATGCATCAACAGTGCTCAATCATGCACGTCCCATAATGATGGGGAAGTTGCCTTTGCAGTTTTCTACCTTGATCACTAGAAGATGATCACCCAAAAACTATGGTCATAATGTCCTCCACAAACTGCAAAGGGATAGTGATTGATTAGTCTACCAATTCCAAATGGATATTGCTCTTCTTGAGTGGTGGTAGGTTCTAGGCCTTGTACATGTTGTTAGAGATGAGATTGACACTAGAACCGAAATTAAGAAAAGCCTTGCATGGCTCATGTCTAGTGATTTGTAAGTAAATAATAGGACTTCCTAGATTAGATATTTTTGTGGAAAGGTTGTCAGCTTTGATCTAATCAGAGACAACATGAGTTAACATCAAAGTGAGGATTTGAGGTAGTGTTTGGTTTGAAGGGCACTCAAATGTATTTGATGTAGAGGATGAGGATGTTGGAGATACAAGACGACTAGCTGCATTAGGTTGTGAGGGTTTGGGAGGACTATTGGATCAGAAAAATAATCATATCTTAGATTGATTGTTCAATCCACTCGACTAGAAGGTCGATTGTAAATTTATTGCCCTTGTAGTGTTTTGTTGCTATAGCTGTAGGGGAATTTCATCTTGCATGAATGGAGTAGGAGGTAACTAGGTTGAGGGTGGAGGAATGTGTGTCGATAGATGTAGAGGATGGTATGGATATGGGTGTTCCCTTCAAGTAGATGATGAATGAGTTCGATGATACTTTGGAGGGTAATAGTGATGTTGGAATGAGGCATGGTTGGTAGAACTTTGTGGAGAAATAGGTTGTTGAACATAGTACTTATATAGATTTGGGTGCCTATAAGGGTACTACTATCTTGGTAGTAGCATTTCCCTTGGTTGTGGTTGTTTGCACTATTGGTATTGCTCATAAGGTTGTGGTGGAGCTCCACGTGGATAGTAAGCTTGTTATTTTTGGTGGAACTACCTTAGATTGCCTTGAAGATAAGGTAATTGTTTGGGTGCTTACCTCTGTGCTAGTCAAGGGTTCACCGCGTACATCCTAGACTCTTGTAAGTGTGACACCATAGAGCAACATCCCTTAGGATTGTCATATTAACAAATGTTACACCTAGCATCTTCATTGGAGTCTATCTCCACAACTTCTTCTACTGTAGTAGCTTTGCCCTTACCCCTTTGGTAGGCACATTTAGCTTCTTTCTACCTTTTGCAGTTACAATCACTATTTTTCTCTTTGGATTCTTCAATAATCTTCATAGTAGTCTGTAATTTTTCATCCAAAGAGTCCCATAAGTTATCAACCTTTGCCAAACTATTAGAAATAGATTTTTGGATGGGTAAGGTTTTACTGTTTACCACCTCGTCGATTGATGATTCTTCCTCGTGAAAAAATTAAACCTCCTTTTTTTTTGATGGAAGGGTTTCTATTATATTCTTTTGTACTTTTTCTTTTCTGCAACTCACCTTCTTGTTTTGCTACTTGCTTTATTAACCTTTGTATTTGATGAGCTCTTAGTTTGGATAGTCTCCTTTAGGCATAAACCCCAAGAGTTCTTCTAGTTTTTGCTTTGAGCCCATCTATGATATGGTGGAGTTATTCCCTCTGAGAATAACCATGAATAGGGCATCTATGTAAGAGAGAATAGTATCTTCCCATGGAGGCATCCAAGGATTCATGTATTCCCTATTTCCAACCTTGGATTTGACTTCTTAGGTTAGACACTCTAGAGTACATTTGATATTTATCATTAAATAGTTTCAACATGGTACTCCATCTATGAATGGATTTTGACTCCAAGGATTGGTACCAACCTTTTGCTTCCTTGATGAATGTCCTAGGGAATAGCTTGAGTTTTAGCTAATCATTATCGATGTTTTGTAAGATACAAGCATTGTGAAAGGCTTGTAGATGGTTTTGCAGATTAGAGTTATATCACCCCCTCAAATCTTGGGATATTGTTCATGTCTAAGCACTTGATTTGACTATCTTTCACATGTCTAGTTGGGATCTTGACTGCCTTTGCAATGTTAAGCATGCTTCAAGTTGTCAACAAAGGCTCATCATCATCATGATTTTTTTGTTGTTGAAGATGTCCTTTGTTACCCATTCGATTATTGTGAGCATGGTGATTAGTGTTATTGAAATGCTGCTCACCTCCATCACATTTGTTCCTTTTGTGATGTTCTTTAGAATTAGAAGAGGGAGAAGAAGAAGATGTAGATAAAGAGGACAAAGAAGGAGGATGACTATCACCACCATGGTATCTGCCAACTTCCCTTCGATTGTCATGGCCACATTCATTGATTTTCTTATTGTCTTAATGCTTGTTAGAGCCCTTACCTTAACTACCATCTTTACCTAAACTTGGATTGTTTATAGTAGACTATAGATTTAGTGCCATACTCCCATAATTAGTAACAAGAGATGGAGAATTTTCATGTTGAGAGCCCTTAGAGGGAGGATCCTCATTGTCATATTGGTTCAACAAGAGCAAGGAATTGGTGATCTATTTTCTCTTCACATCCTCATGATGCCTCTCTTGGTGATGATCTCTCATGCATTGTGTTTTAGTGGGGCGGTGGTCTTGGTAATTGTAATCATGCACAAAATACTCCTATTAAAGATCATGGATGCCTAACTTCTTAAGATATTGAAGTAGCATCATGGGCATAGATCAATTGGGAGCCATGACAATGTTTCCTTCCATATCACGCTAGCACAATTGGTCATCTTGATGTAGGATGAAGGTGAAATCAAACACATGCTCATCTGGATGAGTATATACCACTTTTCACTCCTAAGGAACCAATAGTTTAACATCATCATGCCTGTGAGAAGAAGAAGGCATTTTGCAAAAGAAATAAAATATTATTGTGCTTTTGTAATTATATTAGTTAGCTTATCTCGCTTAATCACTTAATTAGCTTAATTATTGAGGGACACTGAATAAATAACTAAAAATATTAAATGCATGAATAAAAAATTTAAACTATCTAGAATGTTGCAAGGTTTGATTAGAAAGCTCATTTTTATTGCTGCACACACTGTCATGCTCAGGTACAATAGTGCTCAAATAAAGATCCATACACTCAATGACTTTTGCTATTGGCACTCAGGAAAATATTCTAACTTTCAAATGTAAAAACTGCAAGAGCTTCACTACACTATGACAAAATGATGCCTAAAAATAGTGGGTTGGCACATATTTATAGGCAAGAATAGACCCTACATCGACAGGGCCACGTCAACGCATGAAATGATGCATCGACGGGGCCTAGTCAACAGGGCCCAGTTGACTGGGCCTAGTCAATGAGGCCTCGTTGATGTAGCCAATTCTCAACTCATCACTTATCATATTTTGTTCTTTAATATCTTTCATATTCTTTATATGTTTATCTATTCTTACATTTTTCTCATTATTTTATATTTTTTTACTATTTTTTATATGCATATTTTTGTTGATTTTTCTAATAAAGTGTAGAGAATAAACAAGATGTAGTCAAAATAATAAAAATTTCATTCTATGTTATCAAAGCATTCAAAAGACCAATTGTATATGTAGTGAGACCACATCATCCATCCACTTGTTTCCAATAATAAGAGGTTCTTATCATGGAAAAAATTGACATTTTTTCTAGTATAAAACTAAAATAAACTTATGATCATTATGCTAGGATAAAAAAGTGAAGATGAAAAAGGTGTGACATCAATGGGATTTATGGATTCTCTAAAGCTATAGCTATAATTATTATCCTATTATTAAGTTGTATTAATTACTTGAATTCTAACAAAAAATGGAAGTATATTCTAAAAATAAGTACTACCTTACCATGTCACTGGAAAGGCATGTTACCAATGCTTGAAGGTAGTCCTCTAGTAAGGTTGACATAGTAATAATCTAATAAATTAACATAATAAAGATTTCTGAGAGTTCTATTGGAAAGACATGTTACCCATGCCTGAAGGCACTCCTCTATCCAATGTTCAAGGATTCTTAAAAATAAACTGTGTTGTTAATAAATTACTTGATTGTACTTCATTGCCAAGTGTTAATATTTTTTGTAGTTGTGATAATCTTGTGGTTGTTAGTTTTGAGATGATATAATGTGATGCCATTGGTAAGTGGTTTGAACTTGGTTTAGATCTTGGATGGAAAGGCTAGTGATCATCTTAACCATGCATCACACATAAAATTCATTATGCCTATGGTAAGACACCTTACATCCCATTTTTTGCAATCCTTGGTACTACCATTCCACCTCACTATTATATATAATTATAATTTGATTTTTTTGTATAATATAGTGTTATTTTCTCATTAAGGCAATGCTAACATGCAAGTTTTTGGAAGATAGGTATGTTTTACATTCAACTCCTTGAGTGTCTATGAACATTTGTAGGTGTGATTATACAAGGACATTAAGGGTAGGAGGTCACTTTAGGGAGGATCTAGTTACATAAATCTTGTGCTTCATACCTAATGACCAATCCCACATCATCTTGTACCTTCAAAACACTTATAAAATCATTTCTATTTCTCTGCATACTCATCTTCATTCATATATTTGGTAGTTTTGACCAACCATCTTTTACAAAACTTAATTGACTTTTTCCAAACTCCTTCTTTCACATAACTTCAATGAAAAATTCTTACATTCTATGCATAGCCTATGATTAAGAACCCTTTAGACCATCTCTATACATTCTAGACTATCCATTCTATTCAATTTTTCCATAAAAAATTGCACAAGATCTTGAAAATTTTATGGTGATATTGTAGATATGATGTATTAGCCCCTATGATATTGCATCCATGCTATTGTATCTATGATGTATCTATGATAAAAATCTATATATACACATGATGTATTAGAAAATTTTTTCATTCTCTCATTTTACATGTAGGGAGTCATGCTATTTTTTTGATCTCCAAACATTAGAGAGCCATATCTTCCTCACCACAAGCCTGATTTAAGTCATTCTTATTTTCTTTTATTCATGGAGTGACCAATTTAGTTGTGGGTGAGAGTATTACATGTGGTTTATGCAAAATTGCATCAAATTTTTCTAATTCCTAGAAGAACAAAGTAAGGGAAAAAATAATAAGAAATGAATATATTCTAACCTAACATAGGCTAATAAATCTAATGATTCTTTCCAAATAACCATTTAAACACATTAAATAAGAAATTAATGACTATGATAGGTCATCAAAAGATAAATTTGTTTGTAATTATTAGAAAATTATTCAACTAAGGGATTTTCTTGTAAATGTTTTAACCAAATTACAAATTTTTTTAAAACTCTTTAATCCCAATTAAAAGTAGAGTCAATATTAAAGAATAATTTTGATCAAAACCTAAAAAATCAAGGAAAGGTTACGAACCGTTAGAGATTTTTTTTTGAATTATTAGGATAATCTTAAAATTCATCATAATTACAAATGCCTCCTAAAAGATCTGAAGTAGAAGGACCATTAAAATCAAGGCAGAAGAGACCTAGAGGAAGAGGAAGAGGGAAACGTAGAGAACCAACTCCACCTATGGAGCAAGAGGCTCAATCTTACAACATTCATTAGCCTACACCTATGACAAGGTAATCTGCATAGGTAGAAGCTAATGCATTGCCTATTGTTAAACATGGATAATATCTTATGCTTTCTAGTGAGTGTTTTCAAGCCATCTAAGAAAAGTTCATCATATCCACTATCATAGTGGAATTGAATATTGAATTGTTTATGGAGTTTTCTCTTTCTAAAATCTGTGAATAGCTACAAGCCTCTCCTTTATGGCCCACCATCATAAGTAATAGTGAATGATACTTGGAAGAAGTTTATCAAATCTAGAAAAATAAATAGGATAATGCTACTGTGAAAGTTGAGGGAATAATAGTGTCATACTTAGTTGAAGCAATAGCTAAGGCACTGAACATTCCAAATGTCAAAGCCAACATTGCCCAAATATCTACAAGGTTTGACACTAAGGCAAGAAAACTATGGTTGCAAAGGACTTATGGGACTAGCAACAAGAAGTATGGACCATGGCTAAGAAGATTTACTTCAAGATTGGAACATATCATCTATTCCCAAAAAAATGACTTAATATAATTTCCACCTATGTCGCTAGAGAAAGTGCCATCTTGATGGGAAAATTCTAGGCCAGTATAGCTCATCCATTATTTTTGGAAATCCAAAGAATATTTGAGGAGAAGAAGATAATAAAACTTACTTTGCTATTCCCTTGTTTCATCAAAATATTGTGTCAAAAAGTAGGAATTTTAAACTACACTAATGATGCACTTCATCAAGCTTAAAATACCTAAAATGTTGAAATTTTTAAGCTAGTGCCATCAATGAAAGATCAAGTAGAGAAGCTATTAGGAACTAGTCTACACTGGCAAGAAACATCCTAGTCATGCAAATGAACCAAGCATGAGCTAGTGGGTGAACACCAGCTGTCAACAAACAAGGGCAAAGTGCTTCTCTAACACAACATGATTATAGACCTTCACAAGCCATATGTAGTAGATTCCTAAAACCATAAGTTGGGGAAGCCATGAAGTCTCAAGCATGTATAAAGTGCGAGACAATCCTAATAAGCCTACCATATCAATAGGACTTGCAAGTGATCAAGTCTCATTGCAGGTAGGAGAAGGTAAAGATTGGACACAATAAATTTTGGAAAATGCTGCATCTTTCCAAGTAATGTTGGAAAGAGAAGAAGGAGCCATAGTAGTAGTGATGCAACACTAGGATGCAACTAGAGTAGCAAAGGTCATCATTGATCATATAAAAGAATCCTTTAATATTTCCATTATGCCAACAATTGATATTATTGAAGTAAAGATTTAGAAACTATAGTTGGAACATCAATGGTCCTAGC
This sequence comes from Gnetum montanum, assembly GCA_015680685.1. Taxonomy (NCBI): domain Eukaryota; kingdom Viridiplantae; phylum Streptophyta; class Gnetopsida; order Gnetales; family Gnetaceae; genus Gnetum; species Gnetum montanum. The sequence goes on from MNCI01000921.1 coordinate 83,760, forward strand.
AGAGCATGAGGACATATTGGAAAGATTATTGTAGATAAGACAATGCATGAAAAATCTCTTTGATACGCCTAGTGATATCATTGCACTTTAGCTAGAACTAATTTCAATCAAGGGTAAGCTAGTCATGGCTGAAACCAAGATGTAACATGTTGACAATGAAGTGTAAAAGGTATAGGAGATATTGGTCACATTGAGAGTAGAAAGACAAGACCTTGCACAATGCATTGCGTTTGACTAGCTAAATCAATTTAGGTATGAATAGATTGGTCAATTAATGACCAAATATGCCTAAATGGAGATGGAGAAGGAGAAGGCGATACAAAATGCTTTAATGGTAGATGCCCAAATATACACCCATGCCAAAGCTCTAATTAAAATAGAGGAAAAAAAAAGAATTATTGTTGAGAATATAAGGTTAATGAATATAGAGAAAGAAATAAATGTGCTAGAAGAACACATTCATCAGCTAAGGGAGTAATTTGATTGAGTTAATCTTGACATAAGATAATTGATCATAGAAAATAGAACCCTGTCAATGGAAGAAGTTTGTGTTATACACCAAAAATCAACCATTGATTTAATGCTTGACAAAATGAGTTCAAGAAGCATGAACAACTAAAAGATCATTTTAAAGATTAAGACACATAAACACCTGATTGGTAGCCTATCTTAGATAGCCTTGTCCATATACATGAAGCAAAAGTGAAAAATAAGGATTTGTAGATTAAATATTTGATAAAATACATGGGATTAATGAATCTTTGATACGCTAACTTAGCTATGGTAATAGCAGGAAGGTCTAGAATAGAACTAGAGTAGTAAGTGGACATGTTCTATGCAATGTTGAAAAGGAGTTTGCAGATAGAAAGGATGCATAATAGAAGCTCCATGTAACAAAATTTGAACTACAAGTGATCAAGCTAACTACTAGGATCAGAATAATGTAGTAGAAAACCTAACCAGGAGAATGACCTACTACCAAGAATTGAAGAAAATGACTAGAGAATTTGAAGAGGGAAAAATGTAGTTTGTGACATGGTATGTCAAGGTAAATAAAATATTTTCCAAACCACTATGTCCTTGGGAAGTATCGATCCTAGCTAACATTGTTGAATTTTCCTAGATAGGTATGACTCAATAGGTATCAATTTCATAAGCTCGATGCTAAGGAAAAGAAGCCAATGGATGAGCTACCACCACTTGGAACATGAGGGCTACATTAAGCTTTATTTTATTTTGTCTTATTTTCTTTTGTTTTTATTTGCTTTTGTCATATGTATTAATCATGCATTACATGATAATTTTTTAAACAACACTTGAATAACAATGAGGCATTCATAGTAGAGTTAGTCATGCATATATAAGTAATAATATCAAAGTGTGTATATAATCCCATAAACTTGTAAGGAACTCTATCCTCTTTTTTTTTTAACTGAAGGATGAGTTTTCTATCAATCATGATGGTATAATAAAACCTTTTGTCTTGTAGACTACGATATGTTTGTTACGATATTGTATCTATGATATCATAGCTCTACATACGTCATCATAGATGTGATGTAGTGGATCAAGGTCACGCCTATAACTACCAACTCATCATCATGTTAAAAGAACAAATTTTTATCAACACTTAGTGAAACTCTTACAATTTTTTCTCATAAGTTAGAGTTATAGTGAATGCCTACAGTATGGTGAATTATAGTTGTATGGAATCTTGAGGACCAAGAACTTGGAAGAAGAGTTGAATAAGTTTCCCAATTTAAACAACCAAGACAACCAAAATCGCATATAAATTTACATGATTCCCCAACTTGGATACATCCATACTCAAAGGGTGAAATCCTTGCACACATCTAAATTTTGTTCCTTCAAAAAATGGTTTAAAGGACATCATAATATTTATAATGTTTGAGCTTTGCTTAAAGTGTTTTCTCACTATAAATACACTCAATCAACCAAGGTCCCAACAATTTCAAAATGTAGTTTCAAGGATGCCACAACCTTTACAATGATGTGAGCTCTGCATAGAGAGTTTTCTTGCTAGAAATAGACTCAACCCTGCAAGGGCCCAACAAGCTCACTAGAGGCTTTCTTGCAAGAAGTACATCAACCTTGTAGGGCTACAAAAAGAGAAAAAGAATCAAGTAGAAAGTGTAACTAACTTTAAAATTCCTTACAATTTGAGGTCACACAAAACAAGTCACAAATTAGAGAAGAATTAAGGAACACAACAATCACTTGATGTAAAGAATGAATATTATAATGAACAGTGCTTGTATAGTGCTTGTCATTTTCACAAAAATTCTACTATATTTTATTGCCTTTTACTTTCCAAATACTCTTTAGAATTTATGCAATGGCTAGGAAATGACTAGTTGTGACATCTTATTCAAGCTCGGAGGTCTCACTAAAAACTAGCCATATGCATGTGGGACATCCCACTAAAAATTGGAACATCTTACTTGGAATGTCTCAGTTGGGATGTCCCAACAAAAAATGGGATGTCTAGCTTGAAACTGAGTTTCACATCTAGGATGTTTGCTAATCTTCTAGGACATCTAAGTAGATACTAAAACATATTTTTTTGACTTATAGGCTTCATGCATCCTTGAAATCTTTCATCTTGGTTGAGACTTCTTATCATCTCAACATAGCTTTTTTCTTGATACTTTGAAGCTCTTGTCTCAAACTCATGGAGTCCTTGTCTTTACACCAATAAGCTATTGTTATCTACTGTAAATATAATTTTAAAATTATTATTTACTGTAAGGTCAAAATTATAGGCTCCTTGTGCATAAGTAAATAATATATTAATATTAGGTATAGGCTCCCTGTGCATAAGACTATTGATTAGGTATAGGCTCCCTGTGCATAAGTGCAAATTTTCTTCCAATGTTTGTAATGCATTTACTACTTGAATTTCCTTCATTTTGTCACCTTGTCTTTGTATAGATGCATCCTTGAATGTCATCAATATTAATAAGTCTATAATGCCATACTAAGATCAAGTATAAAGACTTTTAAACTTAAAGGCTCTCATTAGTAGTACCTTTAATAGATGATAAATACCCAACAAAGTACAATAATTTTCCTTTTGATGAAATTCTATTTATTGTTCTCTTTTAAAAGATTTATGAATTTTGGTTAAGAACCTTAAACCACTTGAAAGCATTACATACTAGTTAAGGACCCAAAAATTGATTTGCCAATATTCATAAAAAATCTTTCAAAACATATTACAACCTAACAATAAGCATAATATCTGCATCATATGAGTTGTATCACAAGGTATATATGTTCTAACACTAGCAAGATGATGCACACTTACTAGATCCAACCTTATGAGATTTTGTACCTTGATCCTCCCTTGAGAGAATTCTCATCAATATCCATTAAAATTTTGATGGTCATATACATTTATCTATAGCTCAACATCTTGCAAAATCAAGTAATATTTTCTTTGGATAACCAAATATTTCCAATAGCATCCATTCAATTAATTTCCTAACTACTAATAATTTATAAACATAAACTAATCTACACTAAGTATAGGAAGTGAAAGAATAAAGACTTATCATTACTTACCTTGCTTGCTTTCTATCATGAACATGATTAAATGAAGTTTGAGATAAGGTCCTTCATCATAGAGTACCTTGTTATCATGCAACTATTTATTACCTCTTCTTTCATTAGCATCTTAGTTTAAATCTCCAAACTCATGTGAGGTTGCTACTTTGTCATGCTCATGTTCTTCAAAATGAGAGGGCTGATAATTTTTGCTAGTTATGGGTATTGATCCTTTAATTTCATTAGAGATCATTCCTTGCTCTTGTTCATTGGTTCTCCAATATTTTTTATTCTAGAAGTTACACTTACTAGAATCCCCTTAACAAGACCAAGTAGCCACATTATTTTGATTTATAGGTGGTTGATAATAACCTTGTTCATGTCCACATACTTTACAACAAAAATATAGGGTATTTCTAATTTGGATAGGATAATCAAACTTGCTCTTTTTTCTCCTTTTAGATGATACAAAACTTGTATAAGAATTCTTTTGAGAAGCCTCTTTCAAAGATTTGTCATTATATCGATTTTGAGGCACTTCTTGATTTTTGCTAATCCTTGCATCTTGTGTGTCTCTACACTTCTATTCATATATATGGGTTAGTAATTGAACCTTTGCCTTTACATTTAAGAGTTCCTTTTTTATAGTGGATCATATAGTATAGAGTTTAGAAATTTCATTCTCTTTTCTATGCATATTTTCCCTTTATTTTTAAGTAAATAATATAGAGTAATACTTTCCTCACGTAATTCACTATACCTTTTGTCAAATTTACCTTTAGATTATTCAAGGAATTTTGTAGAATTTTTATGTGTAAGAGCCATGCATATAAGAGGTGAATGTGTTGTAGTATTTTTTGCGTCCTCCTCACTTTACTCATCATCATAGCTTGTGTAAAGATTTTTCTTTTTCATATAAGCTTTGGATTAATCCTTCCTTGTAAACCTACCAACACTTAAATATTCAAAGGTCACATGGTCTCTACCACCATAAACCCAACATTCTATAGTGGATGCATCAAGATTTGAACTTTTAACATTCTTACCTCTTTCCTTATCTTTGATGCTGGATTAATTAAAGCCCTTATATTTTAGTGCAAGTAATCTTTAAACTCTCCTAGATAATAGAGCCAATTAATTTTTACTATTCACTTCATGTTTAGTTGGCTCCTTTTCTTTGATGAACTTTTAAGGACAATAGGCTTTTCTTGATAGCACCTTCACTAATGAGATTAATCTCATAAGCAATGAGTGAACTTTGAAGCTCTTTGAGTTTAAGCATTGGGAAATCTTTGATTTAATTCATGACTATAAATTTTGGTCTAAAATTAGGTTGCAAAGTTGTAATAATTTTAATAATTACATTGTTTTCAAGTAAATATTTTTCCATCCCACGAATGGCTACAACTAAATCATTGGCTCTAGAGAAATAATCCTTGATTTTCTCTCCTTTTATTTTGAGTTTATCATACTCACTTTGTAATACTAGAAGTTTAGATTGTTTGACAATAGATGTACCTTCATATGTTGCTTCTAAAGTTTCCCACATTTCTTTTTCATTTTTGCACTTAGCTACTCAATTAAATTAAGATTTACTCAATTAACTTATCTTTTTCATCTTAAATCCATTTGCTTCTTGGCTTGGTAGCTCTTGTGGTACTATCAATGGGTGGTGTGTAACCTTTAAGATTGGGCTCCTAGACTTCAAACTCCATGGATTCAAAGAATCCTTGAATTCTATCCTTCAAGTACACAAATTCAATCCCATCAAACATTGTAAGATGTCCCTTCCATCATTCGCTCTTTAGCTATTACACTCTAAAAATGAGAGTACCAAGCTTTGATAAAACTTGAGGACTAAGAAATTCAAAGGGGGGCTAAATAAGTTCCCCAATTTAAACAACTAGGATAACCAAAACTACTCATAAATTTACATGGTTCCCCAACTTGGGTATGTCTACACTTGAGGGTAGAATCCTCTCACACCTCTAGACTTTGTTCATTCAAAAAGTGGTTTAAAGTGTGCCATAACCTTTACAATATTTAAGCTCCCCTTGGAGTGTTTTCTTGCTAGAAAAACACTTAATCCCTCAAGGGATAAACAAGCTTAAAATGTGGTTTCAAGGATTCCACAACCTTTACAATGATGTGAGCTCCACATGGAGTGTTTTCTTGCTAGAAACATACTCAACTTGGCAAGGTTCCAACAAGCTCACAAGATGCCTTTTCATAGGAAGCACATCAACTTCAAAGGGTCACAAAGAGAGAGAGAAAGAGTCAAGGAGAGAGAGTAACTAACTTTACAAATTTCTTGCAATTTGAGCTCACATAAAAAGATTCATAAATAATAAAAGAATTAAGGAACACAACAATCACTTGATGTAAACAATGAATATTCCAATGAACAGTGATTGTAGAGTGCTTATTATTTTCATTCTATTTTTAGCCTTTTACTTTTAAAATATTCCTTGGAATTTGTGTAATGATGAAGAAATGACTAGTTGGGATATCCTATTTGAGCTTAGGATATCTCACTAAAAACTGGCCACATGTAGGTGGGATGTCCCATTGAAAATTGGGATGTTTCACTTGGGACGTTTGGCTTGAAACCGAGTCTTTACCTCTAGGACATTTGTTGATATTTTGAGACATTGAGGAAGATACTAAAACATCTTTGTTTGGATTGTAGGCTTCATGAATCCTTGAAATCTTTCATATTGGTTGAGATTTCTTATCATCTCAACACAACTCTCATCTTGGTACCTTGAAGCTCTTATCTTAAACTTATGGAATCTTTATCTTTACACTAATATGCTCTTGTCCTAATCTTAAGCTCTTGTTATATTGTTTTTGTCTAAATCATCATGCTATTGTCCTGATCCCATCATGTTCTTGTCTTGTTCTTTCTTAGACATCCAAGATCATATAAACACATTTTCCACATTCTCCATTTTTAAGGTTTTGCCATACCAAAATGTTAGAAAATCTTTATTTGAGTGGATTGTTCCTAAAAAAAATTTATGAATGGTAATAAAGATTGAGATTTTTCTTCATCATTGTATTATTTCACTTAGAATAATGTTAATTTTCATTATGTTTACTTTTATTTAGTCTTTATTTTTATGAAGTCCTTTACTTTTCCAATGACTATTAGTAAGGCAGAATAAGTACAACTAGTTTCAATCATAAAGTGTAACTATTTGGTAACCCAATAGTAACTTTGTTTGATTTGTTTAGTAATGTTACTTGGTAATCCTATGATGAATTGTATTTAGACATGCTCCAATATTGGATATGCGATATCAGAGCCTTAATATCTGATACCCGACATCAGACCCCAAGATGTGATGTTGAATATTTGATATCGTGGGTATATGTTGGCCTATAAATATGAGCTTGGACACATGATTTTGATATAGTTTTTGTCATATCATAGTGAACCTCTTGTAGTTTTTTTCTCTAGAGTTAAAATATTTTCCAAAGTGCCCACAACATGAGTCATTGAGTGTATGGATATTTGTTTGAACACTATTGTACCTGAGCACAACAGTGTGTGAAAAAAATAAAGATGAGCTTTCTGATCAAACCTTGTAGCACCTTGGCTAGCTTAATTATTTTATTTATGCATCCTTTTTTTATGAAATTTCCTTTAATTTTTTCTAGTAATTAAGCCAAAGTAAGATAATTAGACTTAATAGTAATTAATTAATTAAGCACATAAGTATGATTGCTTCGAAAATGCGTATGACTCTTGGTAATTCCAACAACACTTAATGTTTGGTAACCTAGTAGTGTTATATGTGTTTAAGATGTGCACAAAAAGTGGGATTAGATACTTATGTTAGGATAGTTAGTTATTGATCAATAATTAGATTAAGTTAAATTGATTATAAATTATGTTTCAACTTTTTCTTAATTGTAGAAAAATAAAATAAAAAATTAATAAAAATCAAGTGCCTCAATTATACTTAACCATAAAAATTAAGCTCCAAAACTATAGTTGTGAAGACAATGATTGTCACGATTAGATTTCATGTCTTAGAATTAGTGTACTTAAGAACTTAAGGTTTGTGAAATTCAACTAGATTGTGCATGAACACTTGTGATTTGTATGGTTGGGCATAGGGGAACCTCACCACTCATCATTCGCATCATTTCCAGGGACATTTAGTTGTTACATGCACTATCTAGGACTTAGTGGAAATTATTTAAGATTATTGGAATGAACCTTACAGTCATATTATATCTTAAAATTACTACAGCAATTTTAAGATGCACATTGCATTTTTTATTTTCTAACACAATACGTCTTCTTCTCACAGGAGTGATTCTTCACCCAAGTCTGATGGAATGACTTAGCAGGTGCCCCAACAATATCAAGTGGTATATGCTCATTCTGATGAGTATGTACCCAACTTCACCTTCATCTTGCACTAGGATGAACTACTGTGGTGGCATGACATGGAGGGCAACATTGTGTTGCCACTAGATCGAGTTATTCCCACAATGCTCCACCAAACTCTTGTGCACTTGGGCCTCCAAAAACTTCATGTTGAGTATGTTGTGTAAGATATTGATGTCAAGGATTATCATCCCAGTGATGCATAATGTCGAAGGGATCACCAGTTAGAGCAACACTATGAATCTGTGAAGGAAAAGTGGTTCATTAATTCCTTGTACCTACCATACCAAAAAGATGGTAGAGAACCCTTCTCTGGGGATTTTCCATTTGGTGAAACTCCTCTTTTTGATTTTAGTGAAGGAGGTTAAAACCAAAACCAAAACCTAAAATCCATGATTCATAATCTTGGTTTTGGTAAGAATGAATCCAATGACAAAGGAGGATCCAAGAAGGCAAGTAAGGTTGGGAATGCGAACAAGAAACCTGATCATGATCGTGGCCACAATTGCTGAAGAGGGGGTAGCAAGCATCATGATTGCACTAGTCCTCCTTCCTCTTCACCTTTGTCACCTTCTTCCTCTTTTGGCTATAATTGCAACTATAGGGGGTGTGATTGTAATGGAGGTGATCGACGAGACCTAGATAATCAAAGGGACCATTAGGCAAGTCAAGAACTAGGGCATAGGTAGTTAAGAGAGACCCATTACCATGAATGAAGGGGTAGTAGAGGGCATTGTATGCACTAGAATTAGGGCCTTGATGAGCCTTTTCTTGCTACTTGAAGCATGCTCAACATTGTAGAGGCAATGATGATTTCTACAAGGCATGTAAAGGATAGTCAGATCAAGAGATTAGACATGAACAATATCCCTAGATTTGAAGGGGGATGTAACTTAGATCAGTAGAACCATCTCCAAGCTTTTCAAGATGCATGTGCCTTGAAAAATATAGAAAATGAGTGGCAAAAACTTAAGTTTTTCCCCAAGACACTCATTAAAGAAATAGAGAACTGGTACCAATCCTTAGAACCAATATCTATCAGATGATGGAGTACAATGCTTGAATTATTTAATGACAAATATCAAACATGCTCTTGAGTGTCCAATTTGAGAAGGTAGATCCAAGGATGGAAACAAGGAACACATGAAGCCTTCGATGCCACCATTGGTTGATACTATTCCTTATTACATAGATGTCTTGGCCATGGTTATTCTCAAATGGACCAACTTTGCCACATCGTAGATGGGCTTCGATTAGAAATGAGGTGAAGTCTTGGCATCTATGTCCAAGGGCGATTGTCAAAATTAAGTGCTTGTTAGATTCAAATATTGATTAAGCAGGTAGTAAAAGAAGAAGGAGAGTTGAGGAAATGAGAAAGTGTAGAAGAGTACAACTGTGATTCTTCCATTTGCGAGAGGAAGGTTTGATTCTATGATAGTGAGGAAGAATCATCACTTGATGAGGTGGTGAATCGAAAAACCTTATTGCTTAAAAAATTTCAATCTAAAATTTCAGCCAAGTTTGATTAGTTATGAGGCTCTATCGATAGTAGATTTTAAGCTATCTTAAAAATTGTTGAAGAGTCTAAAGAACAAGGTAGTGATGGTGAGTGTAAGAGGTGCAATGAAGTTGAACATACTAATTAAAGAGGTAAGGGCAAGATTGCTGCAATAGAGGAAGTTTTAGGAATCAAATTAGATGATGATGATGATGGATGTGACATCTACCATTATGAATATCCTAAGGGATGTTGCCCTATTGTGTCACACTTGCAAGAGTTTGGGGTGTATGCCTTGAATCTATGACTAGCACAAAGGCAAACACCTAGGAGATTGCCTTATCCTCAAGGAAATTCTAGGTAGTTCCACCAGTAGCAATAGTATTATCCAAGTGGAAATCCACTGCAACCATATGAGTAGTACTAATAATGGTAGCAACAATAGACATGGACGCTAGTACTACCAAGGCATCAATATCCTTATAGAAAACCTAATCCATATGGGCATTACGTTTAGCAACCTCTATCTCCACGTGACTCTTCTAGTCACGTCTCCACTTTTCAATCTCACTATGACCCTCTCAATTATTATTGAACTCATTCTCCAGATATAAGGAGGAATCCCACCTTTTATCCTTATCCTCCTCTTGTTCCTGCACATCTTCCTCCATGCTCAACATATCTACCACCTACTCCATTTATATAGGATGAACTCCTAGCTTAACCGCAACAATGCAATGTCACCAGGGTTATAAGTCTCCAATTGGTTCATCAACTAAGTGGATTAGACACTTGATTAAAGAAAAGACCTTTCTTTCAATTCAACAGTCTCCCTAAGCCCTCACATACACATGTGGTTGGAAACCTTGATCCTCCACCTCTCTCTACATCAAATTTCTTTGAGTCCCCTTCAAATGAAATTCCACCCTGAATCCATATTGTTATGCTAACTCATGCTATATCTAATTAGATTTAGGTTGGCAACCTTCACAGAAAATTAGCTAATCCTAGAAGTCCTCTGATTTATTTACAGATTGTTGGGAATGAACCATGTAAGGCTCTCCTTGATTTAGGTTTTGGTATCAACATGATTTCTCATGAAATGTATAGTGCATGAAACTTGCCACCTCTCAAGAAGAGCAATATTAGATTAGAATTGGTAGAATAGTCCATCACTATTCCATTAGGACCAGTGGAAGACATTATGATCACTATTTGTGGGTGGTCTTATCCTGTTGATTTCCCAGTGATCAAGGTGGACAATTGCAAAGAGAACTTTCCAATCATCATGAAAAAGGTATGGCTAAGCACCATTGATGAAAGAATGAACATTAGAGATCTTTCCCTGGAAATATCTAAAGAAAATGCATTTGGTAAGATTGAGAAGAAGCGAGTTCCATGCATTGCATCCAATGATATAGGATGTAATTGTGTGTAGAAACTTTGGTTTGTTAAACAAGCATCCATCTCTAAACACAAGAAATGTGCACCAGAAGTAGAAATTTAAAGGTGTCTATATGCAATAGCCACAAAACAAGAGGGAATCTAGTGGTTGACTGCTAATCTTAAAAGCAACACACTTTACATGGAATCAACTAAGAGCCTAACATGTGTGTATATTGCAAGCATGGATGAACTAGAGCAAGTTCATCACCAACTCTTTGATAATGCAAATGATGATACTTATTGGGAAGAGTTGGAAATTCTTGAAAATTTCAAGCAAGAGCCCCTTGAATTAAAAACTCTACCTATTAGCATGGAATATGTGTTCTTAAAAAAATGAAAAACTAGTAATAATCAATGCAAATATTACTCCAGAACAAAAATAGATGCTATTAAAAATGGTTGAAAAATGGTCAACAACCTTTGCTTGGTCATATTATGAACTCATAGGGATTGATCCTTAGATATGCTAGCATTGTATCTACACTGACCCAGCCATGAAAAGAGACAACCATAGAGGCAATTGAACCCCAAATTGAAGCAGATCATCAAGGAGGAAATTAAAAAACTCCTCAAGGTGGGGTTCATCTATCCCATTGTAGATAGTTAGTGGGTTAGTCCACTCATGATTGTGCCACAGAAAGGAGACAAGTTGTGCTTGCATTGATTTTTGGCTGCTAAATATGGCAACCCTCAAAGACCATTTTTTGTTGTCATTCATTGATTAGGTGTTAAACAAAATATTTGGGCATTGCTACTATAGTTTTCTAGATGGTTATAGTGGCTATAGCCAAATCCAAATTGCACTAGAGGACTAGGCCAAAAAAACATTCACAAGTTCCTGGGGGTCTTTTGCATATTGCAAGATGCCTTTTGGTCTATGTAATTCCCTTGCTACTTTCCAATGCTTAGTCCTAAAAATTTTTCAACAGAAGATCGATAGTGGTGTTGAAGTATTCATGGATGACTTCTCCATCCATGAAGCTACATTTGAGTAAGCCCTGGATCACCTAGAGTAAGTACTAAAAAGATGTGTTGAAACTAACTTGTGACTCAATTGGCAAAAGTGTCATTTGATGGTCTAGGAGGGAATTGTATTGGAGCATTGAATCTCACAAGTAGAAATTGAGGTAGACCTTGAAAAAATAAGGGTCATCTAAGAAATTACCCATCAACCAAAAATCATGAAAGATGTTTGGTCATTCCTTGGACATATTGGGTACTACTGACAATTCATAGAGAATTTCTCTAAGATTGAAAAACTGTTGGTTGAGCTAACAAAGAAAGATGCACCATTTATTTGGACCAATAAATGTGGAACAACATTCTAACAAATGAAGGTGAAACTTGTAGAAACTCCACTTCTACAAGCACCTAACTGGTTCCAACCAATTCATGTTATGATGGATGCATCAAATTATGCCTTGGAAGTTGTGCTTATGTAGATGGATGATAAGAAACATCCATACCACATCCACTACATAAGTTGAAGCATTGTGGATGCACAACTAAACTACACCACTACAAAAAAAGAATTGATGGTAGTGGTGTTCGCTCTAGAGGAGTTTAGGCACTATGTGCTTGGATATAAAGTGTTTATGCACATAGACCATAGTGCCATCTGCTTCCTAATGAACAAGCCAATGGTGAGCCCTTATGTCATATGATGGCTAGTGATCTTAGAGGAATTCAATCTTACGATGCTAGATTGAAAGGGGATTGAGAATGTGATCATTAACCACTTATCTTAGTTGTGATGGGACAACAAAGAGGATGAAAGCTCACTATCTGATCTATTTCCTGATGAACTCCTCTTTGTTGAGGCTATAATTGAACAATTGCCCATTGAGCCTAAATAGTATGATGACATTCTCAACTATGTTCTTACTTAGGAGATGCTACAAGGGTTGGACCATCCTAAGAAACAATAGTTTCTTCACCAGGTAAAATGCTTCACAGAGATCAATGGACATCTCTACAAGGTGTGCACCTATGGCTTGGCTCAATGGTGTGTCACTGATGTTGACTAACTACGCATTCTCAAGGATGTTGATGAGGGTCCTTATGGAGGCCACTATTTTCAAAGATGCACAACCATTAAAATCTTGATGGTAGGGTATTATTGACCAACAATCTTCAAGGATGCTCACCAGTTTATCCACTCTTGTGAACATTGCCAATGAGATGGTGGAATAATTGCTCAAATCTAGGAACCTCAATAGTGGATCCAACCACTGGGACCCTTCAATATTTGAGGCATTGACTTCATGGATCCCATCACACTCATGTCAAATAGAAAGGCATACATCATAGTTGCTATTAACTATTATACAAAATGGGTAGAAGTAGTAGTTGTCACTAACTGTACATCTTTTACTGTTGCTCGATTTGTAAACAAAATGTTGTAAATAGGTTTGGTGTGCCATGTGCATTAATTTCTGATAATGGAACTCACTTTATAGGCACTACCTTTTGGAAACTAATGCAATGCTTAGGGGTTGAACATAAACTAATAACACCTTACCACCCCCAAGCCAATGGTCAAGTTGAAGTTACCAATAGGGAAATCACAAAGATTCTAATAAGAACTATTAGAAAATGTAGGAAAGACTAGAGCAAAAAACTCAACAATGCCCTTTGGGCCTATTGCTTAATAAGAAAACATCCTATAGGCTAGTCTCCCTATGAGCTAGTGTACAGAAAATTACCAATACTTCCTATTCAATTCAAGCTCTGTACACTTTCAATAGCCTGGTGCCTTGACCTTGACTTAATTCTAACATAAAAAGAAAGATTAATAAATCTGAAATTGCTAGATGAAAACTGATTGGTGGCCCTATCATTTAACAAGTTGCACAAGGCATTTAAAAAAAATTGCCATTACCATAGAATTAGGAAAGTCAAATTTCAATTAGGAGATAAGGTTCTCTACTAGAACTCCACACACATACCTCAACAAAATAAGTTCTAGATGTTGTGGAAAGGACCTTACATCATTTATGAAACTTTTCCTTCTAGGGCCATGATGATCTACAAACTTGAGAGCCTAGACAAGAAGTAGCTAGTTAACATACAACAAGTCAAGCCTTTCCATGAGCCTAAGCAAGCCAGTACAACCAATGCCTCATTGGATGGACAGCCACACTTAATTTTTTAAATCTCCTTATTTCAACTTAGTCATGGAGGAGATGGCCATCCATGCTAACTATATAAGTGGCTCTTCAGTTTTTTGTCTTTTTGTTTTACACTTTATTATTTAAACCTTTTTTTTATGTTAATAATTTTTCAATATTTTTGTTTTACAACATCATTAGTATGTTTTTTTAAACTATTTTTAATTTCTTGTATATTTTCCTTTATTTGGATATGATTTTCTTATTATGTTTTAATGATGCTGTGTCTTATTACCAACTGGCTACAATGTGATTTAATTGATGTGGGCATGTGCTATCCAGTTATTTGATTATTGGTGTTTGGTTTCTAGCTTTGACTTTTGTTACTGATGATTAGGACATGGTTTCTTTTTCATGCAATAAACAATGAGTCCACAACATCCACCCATCCACAAACTCTATGGTTTTCCTTGTTCTCGAAATGTGTAGTTCCTTTTTCATTAATAAAACTTTAACGAACTTGTGACCTTGGTAGTTTTTGGAACTGGAAAGGATTCAAAGGTTTGAACAAGGTGTGACTTCAAAGGGATTTGTACTCTTTGTGCCTTTCTACTTACTTGGGTGCATGTGTGTTTTCATGGATTTCTTATTGTTCCATGTTGACCAATAATAGGAAATTGAATAAGTCTTTGTATGGTGTGGTTCCCATTCAAAAAAAAAAAATTTAATGGAAATTCAAAGCACATCCCTTAGACAAAATAAAAAGGCTACAAGCATTGGTTATGAGACTAGAAAGACATGTTACCCATGCCTAAAGGTCCCCTCTAACTAAGGCCCTTCTCATTTCTTTTTTAATAAGGAATGGTGGTTGTTTTGTGGGAATACTCTTGTGTCTTAGGGGGATGGACTGGTTTTGGAATGGTGATGCAAAGTCATTGAACATGGTTGGTTTTGGTTTGCACTAAGGTTGAATTTTATCAGGTTATTTAACCATAAAATTCACAAGGCACTTCATCTGACCTCAATTAGGAACTTCATTCCACTCTCTCTCTCGCTCTCATCCATCTATGCTTTTCATGTCTCACCTCATTGCTAGTTTCATGTTGTTTTTTGTTGTCTTGGTTTGATGTGTCAAAATTCTTAGGTAGTTTCTTTTGGGTTTTTGTATTTAACTTTATGTAACCATCAATCATCCATGGTGCTCAGACTCCTTAGTTTGAAGTTGTGCAAGGGCAATAAAAGGCATATGCCTACTTTGGGGAGGACCCACCTGCATATCTTTTGGTTGGGTTAGTTAAGTTCTCTTACCCTTAGACATTCTCACAATTAAATCCCTTTGCACACCCCATCACTGACATCCAATTATGCACATCTTCATAATGTTTTTCAGTGAAATTTCCTTTTTTGTTGTTGTGAATTCTTACACACTCTTCAAGAATTTCATTACATTTGAACCTTTTCAAATTTAATGGACTGCTTATCCATTTCACCCTATTCTTCAAATTTCCTGCTAACACTATTAATGGAATCAATTCACCATAATCACAACCTAGCCAAGTGTAACCACCAATGGGACATGGTACTTAAAAGCTATATGTTACACATTGCACACTCATCCACAATTTTTTTGTGATTGCAGTGGGAAGTGTGGACTGGAAGTAGGATTTTCTTCACCAAGGAAGAAGTAGCAACATCATCTGACAAGGATTGTTCATGATTGTTGGATCTTCTCCCTCACTCTTCAGTTGTAAGAGGAGTTGGATGATAGTTATATCCAAGGTGTTCAATTCTATTATCATGAACACCCAATTTTGTAAGAGATTGTATATCTATATACTCAGGCACTTTGAATTTGTCTATTCTATTTGAGTCAGTTTGTATGTCTATCAATAATCCCATACTTGTCCAATATTTTGTAAGGAACTTGTTCCTCCTCTTGTTCACTCAAGGATGAGTTTTCATTTAGTCGTGGGGGTACAATGAATCGTTTTTAGACATGCTTCTATATCGGATATGCGATATTGAAGCCTCGATATCAGACCTCAAGATGTGATGTCAAATATCTGATATCGCGGGGTATATGCTAGCCTATAAATATAGTGCTTGGGCATACAATTTTGATATAGTTCTTGTCATAGCATAGTGAACCTCTTGTAGTTTGTTTTCTCCAGAGTTAGAATATTTTCAAAAGTGCTTGTAGTAGGAGTTATTGAGTGTACAGATATTTGTTCGAACACTGTTGTACCTAAGCATGACAATGTGTGTGAAAATAAAGATGATCTTTCTAATCAAACCTTGCAACACCTTGGCTACCTTAATTATTTTATTTATGCATTCAATGTTTTATGCAATTTCCTTTAATGTTTTCTAGTAATTAAGCCAAAGTAAGCTAATTAGACTTAATAGTAGTTAATTAATTAAGCACATAAGTATGATCACTTCGAACATGTGTATAACTCTTGGTAATCCTAGAAATGCTTAATGTTTGGTAACCTAGCCATGTTATATGTGTTCAGGATGTGCATGAAAAATGGGATCAGATACTTATGTTAGGATAGTTAGTTATTAATTAGAAATTAGATTAAGTTAAATTGATTATAAATTATGTTTTAACCTATTCTTAATCATAGAAAAATAAAATACAAAATAATAAAAATCAATTACCTTAATTAAACTTAACCATACAAATTAAGCTCCACAAGTATAGTTGAGAAGACAATGATTGTCACTATTAGATTTCATGCTCTAGAACTAGTGTACTTAAGAACTTAAGGTCTACAAAATTTGACTAGATCATGCATGAATTCTTATGATTCATATGGTTCGATGTAGGGGTACTTTGCCACTCATCATCCTAGTAATAGTTGTATCAGCCTAGGATGTGTACAAAAAATTAGGAATGGATACTTATCATCAATAAGATAGAATATCTTTACATCTTCATTGTACTTAGACTTAGAATTTATAATCATTTTCATCATGTTGACACTTAGCATATTTTAAGCCAAACAACATTAGTATATCATATACCTCGCTAAGAGTTAAACCATATGATTTACACCTTGCTAACTCTAACTTGGAAGATAATGATAATGACCTTAACATCAACTTGCTAGTATAATTATATTTTTCATTTGCAAATTATGATTTGATCATGCATGAACACTTGGAACTTATATAATGAAGTGTTGGAATAACCAACTACTCATCAATAGATATACTTAAATGTTACAAATTTCAAGTAAATGGCTTCAGCCCACTTGATGAAGTACTTTGTCATTGTTAAGATGAACTAATAACTAGCTAAAGATGGGGGATTGATAGAACTTATGGGATATAACCCTCATTTTTAAAAAGTTGATATGATTTCTGAAGTACTAAGCTCTTGAGATGATAAATAATTAGAGCATGATGTTGTCATTTATCATAAATGTTAACTATTGTATGCATATCCCTAGACATTTTAGATCACCAATAGCCTAGCAAAATGATACGATCTATGAGAGACTGTGATCCTAAGTCACCATCACAAATATTTGAATGTAACTATTTTTAAACATTTTACACTTTGTTAAAACTTAAGCAAGTTAGAAGAACTCGTAATACCCAAATACAACATAAAATACTAGGATCTAAAATACGAAAATGTTTAGAATGTTTGTGGAGAACATCCTTTTTAGATGAAGATACATTTTTAGAAGTTTCTCTAGTTTTTAAGTATTGTATAATCTCTTAGTATTTTTTATCTTCTTCAAAGTTAACTAAGCTAATTCAATGTGTATTTGTGTGACTTATTAGTATGTCCTGCATTAAGTAAGATACACAATCCTTAAGGAAAACATGATTATCAAGGAGAATAAGATTAGCTAATGCATCAACAAGCATGTTTTTTGAGTGATAGATGTGTGTGAGAAAAAAAAGGGGATCATTACCTAGAACCACAATGCTCATCTTATTTCATGGGGTCCTAAGAGGATTAGTATATAAGCAAAAGCCTAACCTCTTTGAGTGTTTGTGCCTAGGCTCAAACCTAGGTCTTTAACTTGAGAAACAAGCACCTGTCCATCACTCTAAGTGGTAAACAAGCATTTTTCAAACTAAGAGATGAATTTTTTAATAAAATCAAGATAATGAAGGTGTTTAGCCTTATAAGAGTATTTACCATTTAATTGGCATATAACTAATTAAGAATTTTCATAAATCAAAATACTTTTAATTCTAAGTTGTATCACTTGAAACAAACCATGATTAAGATCCTTGTATTTGGCTACATAATTTGTACAAGTTTGAAAAAAGGGATCAATACCTTTGTGATGAAGAACACAAGTCATGTTAGAACCTTGAGTAGTGTTTGCATCATCAAATTACAAGTGTGAATCAAAATCCTCATTTATCAAAGTTGTGGTTTGAAGAGGGGTTATTTCATCCTCATTTAATTGCTAAAAAAGGAGGTTGAATGATCATAGTGGATGATTCTGATGATGGAGCTAACATAAGAAGATCCATTATGGATTGACCCTTGATGAAGTATTGGAAAAGATAGGACAAGTTAAACTCAGCAAGGAGTGTTTTTTATTTCATCATGCAGTTATTATTATAGAAGCTAGAAGTAATGGATTGCACGATGTTATCTTGGCATATGATATGAACCTTTTCCTATAGTAGGTATTGTCTTCATTTTTTGAGAGTAAAGACAAGGTCTAAAAATTTTTTTTTCATGTCTGTGTATTATGTTTCACAATCAAAGTATGAATGGGAGGTATAGTAAATAGGGAGGTCTACATCATCTTTGTGTTGTTGGAAAAGCATGGCTTTTATGGAGTGATAAGACTTGGAGAGATAACGGTAAAAAGAAAGATCAAACTATGGGAGATGAAGAACTGGAAATTTGGTGAGAGAATGCTTGATCACATCAAAGGTCTCTTGACACTTTGAGTCCCAATATATTTTTTTTTATTTCTTAAGTAAATGGGATAGAAAATGGAATTAGTTGGTAAGGTTACATATGAAACAACAAATGAATTAGAGTCTAACTTTTATGTTGCACATGTCTTTAATATAATTAGATGGTAGAGGGTCCAAAATTTCTTTGACATTATTAGGGTCTACTATGATATCATTGGTTGAAACTAAAAATCTTAGTATTTTGCCTATCTATATGTCAAAAGTGCATTTTTTGGGATTTAAGCAAAGTTTGTGTTAGTTGTATTGGGCAAGGACTAGGTCAAGATTAATGGGATGGTTAGCTACTGTGATAGATTTGATGGTCAAATCATCTACATGATCGTTAAAAATTTTGAACATCATGTGATTAAATATAAAATTCATGAATTATTGATATGTTACTCCAGCATTCTTGAGCCCACAAGGCATCTTTTTGTAGCAAAATATTTCCCATGGAATCATGAAAATTGTAAAATATTAGTATTTAGGGTTATTTTATATCTGGTTATAACTTGAGAATATATCCATGAAACTAAGATATGTCCTATCATTGCGTCTATAAGTTGGTCTATGTTTGGAAATGAGAAGTTTTCTTTCAAGGTTAATATGTTGAGATCATAAAAATCAATGCATATTCTAATTATCTTGTTTTTCTTAGGAACAACTATCCTTTTGGATACCCATTCCAAGTAGCCTATAGGGCATTTAAATCTTTCATTGTAGAGCTTGATGATCTCATCCTTAATGACAAAGGCTATACCAAGTTTTATTTTCCTATCTTTTTGTTTAACCAATTTGAAATCCTCCTTAAAGTTGATGTTATGTTGTATCAAGGACAGGTCAAAAACTAGCATGTTATCATATCCCCAAGCAAATGTGATAGGATTTTTTTATAATATGGCTAGGATACAATATTTAAAGATTTTAGGTAGGTTTTTTCCCAGTTGTAGGGTCATTTTCTTATTTTTATGGTTACTTATTGCTAGTGCAGTGTGTGGATCATTAGTTAGCACTAGCTCATAATCCAACAAAGTAAGGTTAGCTTGGAGAATCAAATCCTCCTTGGTAATGTCAAGGGATGAGTTTAGTAATTCTAATGGATTTAAGGGAAATAGATTTATCAAGTCCTTATTATAGTAACTTGACCATGATACCCATCCAAGTTGAGTGGTTCACATAATTAGTTCAGGATGATGGGGTTTATCATCTATAAAACATAAGAAAAGATCATGGTTACATGGGAAAAATTTGAAAATCTAGATTTAGAAAAATTGACAATATTGATGTAAGTTAAGTGTATAGATGAGATTACATTATGGGTTTTAATGTTAATTTGAGAATTAAACTTAATTTGAATAAGCTAGGGAGTATGCATGTTAGTTTAGGCTAGTTTGAGACTATATTGGATTTTCTTAAGGTGTTCTAAGTGACAAGACTAGTAGGTAATGTGGGATGTTAATGTTATGTTGTAGATTCCATGTCAGTGTTACTTGGAAATGCATTGCATTGAATCATTCAGAATTTATCAAAATAAAGTAAAAAAGGGAGATGAGTAAAATTTTGTTACCATTTTTTCATTTTTCCCAAAGTGATTTATATTGGACTTGTAGTTGAAGAGCATGGTGCCACGTGAAGAGAGAAGGAAGAGTGAATAGCATGGTAAGGAGCTAGACAAGTTTCCATCATGGGATACATGGATAGGAACCATGGAATACCAAGGAGTAGTTCATGCAAACATTAGCGTCATTGTGGTAAGTTATCCTTTATCTTTCCTTTGTCATTTTCATAATTGTGCAAGATTCGGGGGGAAGAGAGAAGTGTGCACCTTGGATGCTTGATGAGGTGTTGGACATAATAGCAATCATGTCAATTGTGTTAGCTATATTTGCTATGCCATACTATACTAGTGGTGGTACTAGCTTGTGCAAGTAGAAATGCTAGTGGCTTTGCTAGCCTACAATAGGCTATGAAGTGGATGTGAGAAAAGTAAGGGATTTTCACAAGAAGGATTTTTGAGGGAGAAAAAGGAGAAGAATGGGGGCTATTTTGGGTAGATTAGTGACAGAAAAGGACCAATAAATGTTGGATAGAAGTAGCCATGATGGTCAAAGGTCAACCATAGTGTGCTCATATGCTAGAGTACACAAGGCAACACTAATTCAAAGTGTAGGATTTACTTTTCTTGTTGCATTCATTTGGGGGTTTTGAAGGTAGGGAAATAGAGGTGGTATGCATGTGATGCATGTGGCAAGGAAGGAGGGAAGGAATAAATAATGTTCATTTTCTTTCTCTTTTGTTTATCTTCCAAATGCAGAAGAAAGGGAAAACATAGAGATGTGAGTATGTTATGCAGCAGTAGTGTGTTGGCATTTGGCTCACATGGCGATATCACTAGTGGTGGTTCTAAGCCATGCTATGAAATCTTTCTTTTTTTATAAAGAGATTTAAATGGGATTGTAGAGAGGAGAAGCACATGGATTATGGCTTATTGATGCTCTATTGGCATGTATAAGACATTATAGTGGTTCTATTTTTTTTTCAATTATAAAAACATAGGTTTCAAGGAGGAAGAAGAAGGAGTTATCAGAAGCACATGTATTCCATGGTGTTTCAACACATTATTGACTTAGTTGTGTGACTAGTGTGTGGTTGACACTTGATCAACATGTCATCAGTGGTACCACCAACATGCTACCACTGTGTCATGTTAGTGTTAAATATACAATCATTAGTTTCATAATCTATACTATCAAAGATAAGGTAAACCATAACTAATTATAAGTAAGAAGTGGGATACATCCTAGGAAGCATTGTAACTTGTGATGAAGTATGAAAAAGAGTGAAACTTGAACTACAGTGTATGTGTGTTGAAGAAATAAGAAATAAGAAGTAGAGTAAGAATAAAATCAAAAGAAGAGAAGAAGTCATGTTCTGTTGTTATGGAACAATAGTTAGGAGAATATAGGTGATTTAATTCTAAGTCATTTATAACTTAGAATCCTTCCTGCAATTTAAAATGATTGTAAAATGAAAAAATATAGTAGCAGTTTTGTTCATAGATCTAGTAATAAGATATTGTAGAAGACATAAGCAGATAACTTTTGTTACATGGGTCTAGATTCCTAAAGAGGAGCATAAGATCCAAGAGATATCATTTATAGCCTGGTCCAAGATTTACTATAAAAAATGAAGACTATCTAGTAGAACTATGAGTGATGATAAAATTAAGTTACTAATGGCTTAATAAAGTACATGAAATCTAAAGTTTGATTCATTATAAAGCTCAATGAAGAATAAGAGAAAAATGTGAAGCTAAGTTCCTTACAAACTTATTGAAAATAAAGAGAAGATTGTGAACCTAATTTCATTATAAACTTAGTAAAGAATGGAAGATTAGTCCTATGACCAAAATAAGTTATTCATAATAAATTATACAACTACGAATAATAGCTAAATATTATAGTCATGGCAATTAGTGTTATTAGTTAAGAAAAATGGGATAATTTAATATATTACAAAGAATGGATTTGTTATAAAAATGATGAAAATAATTAAGAATATTGATTGGAACTTCAAGTTTAAAGATCTTGGTTAATTAGAGGTTAGTTGCTATCATTGACATCATGACCATCTACCATGGTATTGGAGGATAGACAATTCATTACCAAAGAACTTGGAGTAAAGTTTCTTAATTATTTGATATTTGTTAAATGATGCAATGTATTAAAGGAACTGTTGCAAAAGAAGTTAAGAAGGATAGTTCAGATGAGGTTCCTATAAAAAGGAGATTCAAAGGAAGAAGAAAATTAGACAGTTTAGCACTTGATTCATTATCTAATTTCTTCTCTAGTAAAAATACAAGATGGAGGTAATGCTCACATAGGTGAAAGAAAATAAGAGAATAATGGAAGATGTCCTAGTACTTTCCATGTTTTTTGTTCACAAGCAAGCTTTGGGGTTACATCTACTACAACAACATTAAATGGAGTATTTGACATACTTGGTGTTGCATTTGCAAGACAAGGTGGATGCAATATAGAAAAGGTTATTAGATCAAGACAATAAGCAAAAATACTACAACAAAAACCATAGAAACTATGATAAAATCCAAGGAAATTACAGTAGATTCAATAATAAAAAAGCCTTATTAGAAGAAATAACAACTATTCGTATAGTTGTAACCTATGACTTACCAATAGTCTACCTAACAAGCCTTATAAGTCAAGCTTGCCCAATTTAAGTTATGACTGTATGCTAATGTAAATAAGTAGCATCACTACTTGATCTCTTAAGATTATAATTGTGATAAAAATCAATAAAGATTGGAAAAATTTCTCAAATCCATTACTTTAGAACATTTAATTTATCAAATGCCATGAGTGAATACATTTAATTGAAAATTACATTGATAAGCATAGATACACTTGAGATAATGAATAATTATTAAGTCATATCAAGCACATGTCATGAACCTTTCCAGATATGGCAAGTAAAAAAATAACTATTTAAGGAAGAATTATAACTTTCAAGATTTACCAATTGCGTTAAATTCTTGAACTTGAAGTATGTGAGAGAGTAAAAATCTTAATAATGGAAAAGAGAGTAAAATTTGAACCTATTTTGGATGGTTGTGAGATCTTTATTTTGCATCCCATAAGATTGACTCTAGGAAAGATGGACATTAAGAGGAAAATTTCATTTAGCAAGAATTTTCTAGCAATGATGCTAGATGTAGAAACATTAGAGACATTGAACAAAATTGATGTGAATGAATATAGGTTATGGAATCTTCCACAACATGATGTAATGTTAGATAAGGAAATTCTATTGAGCCTATACTCATATGATAGTGATGTGATGAGAATCCATTACAAAGGAAGATTTAGCCAATGCTTGAGGCCCTATATGCTTTTAGGATAACATGAACTACATTATTAGCAACTACATCAAATGAAGTTGAAAAGCTTAAGATGGAAATTACTTATCTTAAATCTACAATTTCATTAAGCAAAAAAATAAAGATTTAGTGAAAAAAGTACTGGTAGCTAATATCTACTAACCAGTAGATTGCTAATGAAGCTAATTCTAGAATCCATGCTACATAGATTGAGGGTAAGAAGTTATAGAAGCAATTGTAGTTTGAACCACAGATAGCTATGAAGCTCAAGAAGCAAGTATAGAGTACACAAGATCAATTGAAGGTGCTTCAACTATAAGTATCACTTGCACTTCTAATCTCAACCACGTCTTTGATTACTACTTTTCAAGTCACACAATCACTTCAAATTTTGGAAGTCTTGCCTACTAATACCAAAATTGTAGAATGCACTATGAATGATGGAGTACAAGATCCTAAAATTTTAATTGTAAGTTCTGCCATAGTCCTTGGGTCACTTGTTGATGAGATGGAGTAATCCTTATCCTTCCCACCTCATGGAAATTCATGATGTTTAATTGAAGATGTATTTTGTTTTATGATAATGAAGTGTTTTTTGGTTTCTTCTTTGTACCAAACCTTATCTTATTTTCTAATTAATTTATAATTGAAGGAGAGTAACTATTATGCAAATGTGGGATATTTGGTGATTGACCACCATGAAGTATTCTTATAGTTCACATATCATTAAATGACCCACTTATTAACTTCGTTAAAACATCAAAAAATTAAATTACAAAACTAATGCTTGAAGAGGAGTGTTAGTATTAAATATACAATCATTAGTTTCATAATTCATAATATTGTAGAAAAAGTTAATAGTAACTAATTATATGTAAGGAGTGCGACACATCCTAAGAATGGTTATAACTCCATACAAAGTATGAAAGAGAGTGAAATCTAAACTATGGTGTGTGTGTATGTGGGGAAGAAATAAGAATTAAGAATCAAAGTAAGAAAAAAATCAAAGGAAGAGAAGAAGGCATGTTCTACTAATATGGAAAAAAAATTAGTAGAACATCTAGTTGACTGTGTTGATTGGGCTACATCAATGAAGCCTCATTAATGTGGCTACATTAACGTGACCCCGTCGATGCATCTTTCCATGCATTGATGTGGCATCATCAACACAGAGCCCATTTTCTGTTATAAATATGCGTGTACCTACCACATTTATGGCACCTTTTGTTCAAGTTGTAGTGAAGCTCTTGTAGTTTGTTTCTACAAGAGTTAGATTATTTTCCAAGTGCCTGCAGAAGGAGTTCAAAGAGTGTACAACTCCTTATTCGAGTGCTAATGTACCTAAGCCCATTGGCGTGAATAGCAATAAAGACGAGCTTTTTTAATACTTTAATAATTTTAATGCTTTTTTTATCGCTTTATAGTTATAGTATGTTTTAGTAGTCCATGAGAACACATAAGCACGACCACCTCAAACATATGTTTGACACTTGGCAACCTAGTGATGCTTAACATCTGGCAACCCAGTAGTGATTAGGACATGCTTGGGATGTGCATAGAGGGTGGGACTGGCTGCTTATGCTAGGGGCAGTTGAGCAATAGAGTAGTGGAATCTTAAATTATCTAGATTTTTTCTCCCTATATTAGAAGAATTAGATATTAAAGATAAAAGAAAACATATAAAAAAAATCATATGCCTCATTCTCACTTAACCATTGTCCTAGAATATCACAAGTGAGGTTGAGAGGACAACGATTGCTCTAACTAGGATTTTGATGGCTAGAATTCTGTGTGCATAAGTGCTCACAGTCTTCAGAATTCGACCGAGTCATGCGCGAACGCTTGTGATTTGTATGGTTGGGTGTAGGGGTACCTCACCACTCATTAGATAGATTAGTTTATTTTCCATTATCTCCTAAATTTAGATATTCATCTCATCAAGATCTAAAAGAGACATCATGTACTATTCCTTGGAGATAGGCTTTGTATCAATC
The DNA here is from genome assembly GCA_015680685.1 of Gnetum montanum. NCBI lineage: Eukaryota > Viridiplantae > Streptophyta > Gnetopsida > Gnetales > Gnetaceae > Gnetum > Gnetum montanum. The sequence continues at coordinate 109,618 of MNCI01000921.1, forward strand.
TTTAGAGAAATGTTGAACTCTAGTTCTTGCCTATGAGGCAACCTAGGTAACTTTGATATAAATACATTGAAACACTTAGGAACCATTTGAATTTAATTAATTTCCCTAGCACCAACCTCATTAATTGAGACTACATATCATGAGTGGTCCCTTTGCATCAAGAAATAGAAATATTGAGAAAATATTAGATCTAACTTAACCTTGGGAGTATTTGTTCATTGGATAATTATAAATAACTCACACCAAGATAAAAATGAATTAATACTAGAAAATCAAAAATTGTACCTTTTTCCTCCATGATGGTATTAGGTTGTATGTCCACTAGCTAATTAGTGAAAGTATATACTTGTTCCTAAGCCTTGGAACCTATACTTCTACTCTAAATAATTACTAAGTTGTTATCCTACTAAGGCTTATTACCTACATTGTTTGGATAACTTACTTTCTAGTGACCTAAGTAGTTACAAAGAAAGTAGTTAAGGCACTTTTGATGAAGATGCCCAACATTCCCACAAAGGAAATACGTGAAAGGTCCATAAGTAGATCCACAACTTGTATATTGTTGCTACTAACTACTGTCATTAAACCCCTTGGCCTACTTGGGCTTAAAAATATTACCTTTAGGAGGTTGGCCCCTCTTCTAGGATCAATAATGATGCATTACTTCTACCTACTAACTTCACTTAAACTCAAGAATTCATGTATATAGTCAAATAGAGAGGGAGGAAATAAGATTAAGATTTAGCATTGAATTATTGGGTCAAATAGTTGAATTTATATCCATTCTACATTGATCTTTTTTGCTTACCATTTATGAATATAAATCATAAGCTATCAGGGATTCATGAAAAATTATGCTTTGATACCAACTTGTCGCACCCTTCTATCCTATCTCATGCTAGGAAGGCATTACATAGGTTGAACCACTAATGCATCCAAATTTTATGAAAAAATAACTATGGCTAAATAATACATGCTAGCTAAGCATAAAAAAAGAGATAATATGAGTAAGATAAAATCTCATAAAACCTTTACACTTCAAGATAACATTAAAGAACGATCAAAGAAATAAGCATGAATATAAAATCTAACATCATATATTCTAAATATAAGCATATAAATAAAACCAATGGAACAATTCATATTTTTATATTAAGAATATATTGGAATAAAAATCAATTATGGTAGAACATAGAATGAAGCATGAATAAACCAATATTTAAATAAGAATCTCAATGAGTTAAATACATAAGCTACATCACAATGTCTAATTTTCATAAAATCATGCATAAAAAATGAAGGCTACAATCTATGAAGAAATATGAGTCATCAACACATATCACAAATACTATATCCATAATCCTTCTTCATACAAGTCATAACTTGAAAAATAAAATGGAGTTGGTATAATTAAATGAGGATCCTTAATACCTTCCCAAATTAACTAAGGACAAGGATCATGGATAAGGGCTAGGCAAGGGTACTTCAACATGCAAAAAAAATCATTACATAACAAACATGAATATCTGAGCATATATCATAAAATCTATATAGTCATGCATAATAATAATAATTTCCTCCCATCCATCACCCATAAACCAAGCATACATAGAAGACTAGCATGCATCACACTCAATGTAGAATATGAAAAATGTTGTTATGAGTACTTGATTCAGAATTCAATATTAACCCAAAACCAATACATGCCCATGGCACTTTTCAATAAGCCTAGTGGTGGTGCTTTAATTGATTGGCTAAACACATGTGATGGTAGAGGTGTTAGACATTTCTCTAATGTTCTAGAGGAGAAATATAGATTAGTGGAGTTACGGACATACTTTCTCTTCCATAGGATGAGGTTCATGGAATGAGCTACATTGATGCATAATAATGGAAGTTAGGCAAAGTCACTCTATGGTGTCCATCACCAACTAGTTACACAACTTGATATTAGCTCCTATCAAAACAATGCATTTATGTCATAACCAACTAGATCCTAATTAAAATACAACATCTAAACAATACATCATTAATACATCACAAATATGAAAATAAAGATGGAGGGACTATTTTATAACAAATTAAACCTAGGTGCACATAGGCAAACTGTGTGACCTTAAAAATAAGGACTTGAAAGCAATAACACTTAGTTCTAAAGCTTACCAAAACACATCTAAGAATTTTTCTCAACCAAATAATGTAATCCTAACCACTAGAATAGCATGAAATCCTAAAAATAATAAAAAATAGTTGACAAGGATCTCATTATGATTCAGGCTGCTCTAACCATGATCCCATCATCATCCATGGTATAGCTAGTTTTTCAAATGATTAAGAAATAAGAGAAAAATTGAAAAAAGTAGAATATCATGAATTTTCCTTGATTCATCATGGTCTCATCGTGACTTATAGTTATATGAATTTTAATTAAATTTAAAAACCAAAATATAGATTTATCCTTCAAGGTAAACCACAACCCATGGTTAGTAAACCATGACTTGACTACCATAAATGCTCAAAACTAGCATTTGAACCACAACCTATGGTTAACTCATGGTCATAATACAAAAAGCATTCCAATTTATACTATGTTCCAAAATGCTTCTTGATGTTTCTAGATTGATGAACAACCTTGATATTAGTTCAATAGGGACATAATGCTCAACTATAGCTAGTGAAATAACGTGAAAAATGCTTGAAATCAAACATAAACAACATAAACTATAAAAATCCCATTTGTGCTATACATAAATCTATCACATTAACACTAAAGATTTAGTATAATTTATTAACCAAAACGCATGGAAATTCCATAGCTATTAACTATTCCATTGATAGTCTAAAACAATGATAAATCTACAAAAGCACATGTACCAACACATTACCATTAAAAATGAAATACCAATAAAACTATCAAAACCAATTTTCTATTCATAAATACTAAAGCTTGTTGAATTGTTAAAACATAAGGAAGAAGCCAAGAAAACTCATCACATATTTGCTTTCTAAGAAACTAATGAAGATACTTGCATAATCACAACCTACCTGGCCATAAACACACACACTTACAAGCTTCCAATATCATTACCATGAGTATCCAAATTGATAGAGCTTCTATGTTTAGGTAATGGATGTTCGTGGTCCTCAACCAAGATGAAGAGTGGGATTTTTATAAATTAATTTCCAAAAAATTAGCCAATCCTAGCCCTAAAACTAATTCAATTTTTCTAAAAGAAAATACCAAAAGCTTGACATATCATCAATTTCAACTATAGGTAAATTTTATAAAAATAATATAATAGATATAATAAATTTTCTAATAATATTTAACTATTTCTAATAATCACAAGCAATAAAATAACTAATTCACCAATGTAATCTCACATGTACTAACATTTAAATAAAATTTCTCCCTAACTCCTAATCCTTACCATATCAAAGATACACAATCTTATAATACTAACCAATATATTAAAATACTAATAAACAAATACCACATACATAACACATACAAGAATACCTGCTAATGTATGCCCAAGCTAATGCCTACAACAATGATGTTAATATTTAGATTTGAATAAGATTTTTCCATGTGTTTTGGGACAATAAGCTTAATTACCAAGTTTTTCCAAAGCAATTTTGAGTTCTAGAATGAATGGAGGAGGCTACCTAATACAAGCATTTTCAAGTTCTAGAGACCCCCAATAGGTGGTCCTCTAAGCATGAGGTAATCCATTAGTATTAATCATAATTATGTAGTTTTCAAGGTCTAGATGAGAAGTCACCCCCTTAATTTAAGTCATTATTTAATTTAAAAATTTTGTAAAATTTAGAAATTGCTCTCTTTATTCAGGGTTGGCTTAAGATTAATCACACTCTTTGAGATATTCAAGTAGTAGGGTAGTTCTTAGATAGATTACCCTTAGCCTCAAGTCAACCCCTAGAAGTTCTAACTAGAAAAAATATATATGTTTATTAGGGTATGCAAATTGATAGATTTGCTCATTATCATTTGTCCACTAAGTTAGAATGTTTCTCCATCAATTCTATCATGATAATTTTGAAATTGGAGCAAATAGGAAGACAAATTGATTAAAAGGTATTCAAATCACTAACAACAATAAATTCTAAGTATAGATTGCATACTTTATTGTTCATTCATTATATGATTTGATTTGTATCAAAAGCTCTTTCTATCTTAAGCACTATATATTCTACATTTATTATTGTTGTACTTGAATACAATCTAGTCTTACTAAGACTCTTGTATAAATCATTTCTTTTTATTTCTATCTTTTTCTTTGTTGGTTTAAGGATATATCCCTAAAAATCTTATTTATAATAGAGGGATATTGAAAACCCTTAAAATAAGCATTGTACTTCAATAAAATTAAAGAGTTGAAGGGAACTTGGAGGAAATGGGAACTTGAATAGTCCCTATAGAGTGGACTTGGCCCAAGCCAAACCACTATGAATTTGGAGTATTCTTTCTTATTTTATGAATTTTATTAGTCTTGATTAGATCATATTATTTTTATATTCGATTTACTTAACATATACATTGATTTTCTTGATAGAATATGTTCAAATGTTTTAAGACATCCTATTCACCTCCATCTACGTTGTTCATTTCACTCTATACATGGTACCCACCATCTCATCCAATCAAGTTAGTACAATAGAGAAAACACATCATAAAGCATAACAACATCAAATCCATCAAATATTTCTATAAATGCATAAACATAATAATGTACACAATTGCTCTTCAAAATGTAGAAACTTGGAGATGTTTCATGCAGTTCATGCATGTATGTTTGCAAGCTTAACATCCTTGGTGGGTACAAGTCACCTAGTGCATGATACACAATTTTGGACTTCAAGATCATGGAGGATTAGTAGGGAGTCATTATCCATAATAACAAGACTAATAAATATTGTTGATTTTGACAAATGATCCACATCTCTCTTTGGTATAATGGTTTATTAAATGCAACTATTTTCAAGTAGACCACATTGGTAGAATGGAAATTATAGTAGCTTCTAGCATTATTAAATGAGTGTGGCATCCCATTAATCCTTTTGTGAAGAAATTCTAAAGTCTAACATCATAATTTATCTTTTAGTGTTACATGTTTGTTTCATTTTCTATATATGTAGCTTTGGTCTATTGCTCTATAAGTTGAAGTGTATGACCATGTGTTTATAAGGTAGTTTGATTATGGCTCTTTTTCTTATTTGGTTTCTATTATATTTTACTCAAGTCAAGCCTTCTCTCCTAATTTTGTGTCTGTATTTGTATGTACAAGCCAAGACATTTCCTATTGGTTTGTTTCTTTCATATTTGTTTCTATGTAATTTTTATTGGTTTTGTTTCTTGACCTTTGCATTGGTAAATTTGTATACATTTTTCTATATTATAAAGCTTTTTGGTACTTTATCCAAAAAAAATATTTACAAATGTTGTAACAGTCCTATGATATCTATCATTTTATGTTTACCCTTAGGATGATCTTATAGCTTAAACATGACTTAGTATGCTTAATATAGAGTCTTGAACCTTTGATTTTTCTATGACATACATTATTTTTTAAATTATTTTTCATTATTTTCACATTTTATCTTAGTTAGATGAACATAATAATTGGTGTAACTAGCATGATAATTTAATTATCTCATAATGAGTTTCATTCCTTTATGACAATGTTTAATATGAAACTTTACAATTTAAGTTTTGTAATTTAATCATGGATATTTTTGTAATTTATTTGAATTCTCATTATATTTAATGAAACGAGATTTCATTAATGGTTTAACATAATAGAAGACATTATTGGTTGATTTAACATAAGATATTACTAATATGATTTCTAAACTAGTCTATATAGAAAGCCTATGATTTCTCTTTCAACCATCATTCCATATTATGCTTTTTCTTTTTTCTATATCTTATACCTTATGCTTATGGTCTTGCAAAGTGTTATTGATGAAGATGTTTCCTTTGGTGATTTAGTAAAGGTAGTGGATCTTTCTTGATCGATCTTTGATTTTTATTTGTTGAACACATGCTCTAATGTCTTTTTAAGCCTTATATATACTAAAGCCTTATATCTACTAAATGTGCCATAGTTGTTAGATATAAGTATATTTTGAGAGTTTCAAATTGATTTATATCAATTTTGGAGGATCTGCATTCAACTCATGTAGGAGCAGAGGTAACACATGAAGTAGTTATGGTAGCCACATTATTCTAAGAATTTTTGTGCATAAATGGAGGTAGAGATATTGTAGTGGTGTAGTAGAAATGGAGTCATGATAAAGGTGGAAAATTGAAAAGAAATTATATTTAAGTTTATGCATGACATGGGATGCATTCAGAGTTGGGAGGAGCAATAGAGATGATGTGATGGACCCTAGCATTTCATTTGAGCTTTTGTAATCTTCTTGCCTATACCATAGGTTATTGTAAGTTTAGAGGATACTAGTCATGCACAATCATTGGATACTATGAATGATAATAAGATAGTAATGTAGAAGCCCCTACCATTTCATTTGGTTGTAGTGGTAATTCTACATTGGCTATATGATGATTAGGGTTTAGAGTATATTTGGTAGCATATTCAATATTAGAGACATGAAAGTCCTTACCATTTCATCCAACTGTAGTGATCATTCTATGTAGGAACAAATGCTTGGGATCTAGAGAGTACATTGTACATATCTATTAGGGTTTTTAATTAGACATCTATAGATGATGATGATATTTAGGTTATTTCACATTAATAAGATTACATGTAGGCTTGGCCATTGCTATTACTTATTACATTTGGGATGGGATAGATAATGGAAATCTCACACCTTATTCCAATGTTAGAGAGAGGGAAGAAAGTTTGAAGACTAAAATGGAAACTTAGTAGTTTCCAAAGATGGTTTTGGCAAGTTGTCGACTTCTACCGAAAAGGAGAGAAAAGTAGGCTTGGTTGGTATGGAAACCAATTTTAGTTTAGTGAAAAAGATTATGGGAACAAAAATTAAATGTTTATTAATTCTTCCATGTTGGTTTTGCTCTAGGAATTCACAACAAATGTTATAAAATTCTAGCATGCAAACCACCTACAGCTTCCACACTAGGATTTCTGCTATAGGGAGGGAGGGGGGAGTAAAGGTAGCATTAGATTCCTTGGGAGTTTTGGGTGGAAAATGGCTTTTAACTTGCAACAAAATCAGATTTGATTATAAAATTGGTTTCAAACTTCATCAAAGTTGGCCTCCCAATTGCTTCCATGCTGGGTATGACAGAAGGGGGAAAGAAGGTGGAGGGGGAGGGGGAGGGGGGGTGAGATGATGGGAATCTCACATCTCCTACCTCCATGTTGATTGGTGGAAGGTTGAAAACAAAAGTAAAAAGTTAGTATTTTTTCACTAAACTTGTTTTAGCAACCTACCAATTTCCTTAGCTTGGAAAAGTGGGGGGAGAGGTGTGTGTGTGTGTGGAAGCCAACTCACAGATGAGTTGAACCACCCACTTTAGAAACTAAAGTTTTTTCAATAAAAGGAGAAATAGTAATATGGAAAAAGAGATATCAATGCTAGATTTGGGTTGTAAAATTCATAGTAAATGCTATGAAAAGCCAAGAACCAACAACTTGCAACTTCCATGTTGTAGTTTTGGTCACGAGGAAAAAAGACCAACAATGATTTTTCAATGGTTTTGGCTATAAAAAATCAAGGGAAAGCTTGAAAATGACTATGAAAAGAATAGATTTGATTATAGAATTTAGGTGAAGGCCCTCCTTCTAGTGTTGAGAAAAAATGTAGTGACTAAAAACCTTGATTGCTGGAATGAAAACTAAGGATCCTCAATGCAAGCAATTCCCCAACCTCGAATCCCCAGGGCCTCCATGATAAAAATGGGATTCAAGGTGCCCTAGCTAGTTTAATAGATCAACTAGGAACTTATGAGATGCAAAGCATGGGAATATAAATAGATCTAAATAATGCACAAAAAATAAAATTTACTTTAATGTGTACAAATGGTGCCTGGATGAGTAGAAAGGGGGCTCACTTATGCAAGAGTTCAAAGCCAATTGAAGCCAATGTGATGTACTTCATGATCTGAGTGCTAAGCCACTCTTGATGCTATTGAACCTTCATTCACTACTGCATCCTTGGATCTACCAATTGGGTCACTGCTAGGGGGTGAGAATGGTAGAAAATTTGGATGACAAGTTGCTCCATGCTAGGGTTTGAAAATTCTAGTAGTGTTGACACCAAAAATCCACCAAATTGCAAGGCCACAATGTTTCCATGTTGGGATTCAAGAGAATGCAAGTATCAAAACTTGCAAGAGCTCGTGAGTGCTTGAAAATGCCCCAAGTGTATAATTGTATGTATGCAAATTACTTAAAATTGCCAAACTACCAAAATGCTTGTGTGCCAAAAATTATTGAACCATCCAAAAATTCTTGGAACCTCTAAATGATGTTTGAGGTTAGCTTTTATAAGGTCTTTGGGTGATGAATGGGGCTGCAAATTGGCTATAAATTGACTTTGAGTCAACTGCAAATTTGATGTAATTTTGCTACAAATTTGATGTGATTTTGCTACAAATTGGCTAACAACTTTAGGTGAGATGGGTGTCCAAATTTGAGGGGTTACCATACATAGTAAGTGCTTTCCCCCATGGAAATTTCATTTACTATAAATATTAACCCAAGAACACCATGCTAAGCTNAATTTCATTTACTATAAATATTAACCCAAGAACACCATGCTAAGCTCTCCACCATGCTTGTTGAAGTGGTTGGTCAACGTTGAAGTGCATGAATTGATGAATTTTTCTTCTTGTGGCTTCCACGCTTAGGGATTAAATTTTCAATGCTAGGGGGACAACTTTCTAGGCTAGGGGAAAATTTTCCAAGCTAGAGGGAAACTTCTACACTGGGTGGAAACTCTTTTGATTTAGGAGGAAATTTTCCAGTTTGAGGGAAAGTTTCCATGTTGTGCCTTTGGTATCCATGTTGAAGAGGGAAAAGTTTCCAAACCCTCCATCCTTTCACACTAGGGGCAGGTGAGATCTATCCCCTTATAAGTGTTTCTAGTGTATAGAAATGCATATTTCCTCCCATAAAACCCATCAAATTACCTTTTTTGGCATTCCAAAAGGCATTTTTGAACCCCCCCTCCCCCTTCCCCAAGCCCAAGTATAGACACTAGGTGACTTTTTCACTTGGGGGATGAGGCTTTGACCACTTATGAGGCTTTTTTTAGCCCCAAAAGTATAATATAAAATTTCCCTTTATGGGTTACAATTTTCACATTTACAATGAAATTTTACCTCAAGTTGCATGGGGTGAAAGCTACATGATGAAGATTGGTTATAACATGTAAATTTTTATGGTGTTTTAATGGTCCCTCTTTGTTAGTGTCTGGAGGATTGACCCGATAGGCACTGACAAAGAGTAAAAAACACCACTTCATATTATAACGTTACAATGCATATAGGCCACATGAGATTCTGCCTATTTAGGTCATCATTTTTGCTAGTTTAAGGCTGTGGTGGGCTATGGTACAAGTTTAATATCTTGGCAGGCCGTGTTGCTAGTTTAATGTCATAGTAGACTATTGAAAGTAGGCTAGCTTGTGAATGATCTGTTAGCTACATGTAGTATGGATTTAGATAGGGATGGTTGACCAGATTGGCTAGCTCATTCCCATCCATCTCAACTATTCTGAATACTCCATTCCCATAGGCTCTAGTGATAAGGAAGGGTCCTTCCCAGTTGATCGAGAATTTATCTACATGCTCATAGATAGCCTTGAGCACATGCTCATAGAGGGACCATGCTAGTTGCCATGTGATAGGTTGTTCTATATGCCCATAGTGTATGGACAAGCTACTCATGCCATTTTCACTTACTATTATTGGGCACTTCTTTAGCAAGTTGATGATGGCCTTGTTGCTTGCTTTTGCTTGTCTATTGGCTTGAGGGTAGTAAGGTGATGAGAAAGAATGCTTAATGCCTGGGTTGTGAAAAAAATATTTGGTTTATTGGCTACTAAATTTAGGTCCATTGTCTATAACTATGGTCATGGGTATGTTGAAACAAGATATAATGTTATCTAGGATAAACTTACGAACTTATTCAGATGTGGTCTTTCTTAGGGGAATAGCCTCAATCCACTTGATAAAGTATTCAATTGCAATGATGATAAAGCTATGTCCTATGGTAGAATTAGATGTTATAGGTCCAATGATATCCAACCCCCATTGCTGAAATGACCATGTTATCTAGGTTGTATGTAACTCAGTTGGTGACACATGTATCAGGTTGCTATATTGTTGGCATGTGTCACATGTCTTAACCTTTTGCAAGAAATCAATTTTCATATGGAACCAATAGTAGCCTAGCTGTCTAATGTTAGTGGTCATGGATCTAGGTCTTATATGTCCTCCACAAACACCCTTGTGAACCTCCTCTAGGACTATTCTAGCTTTAGTTTTACCTAAGCACTTTAGGAGTATGCCATCAAAGGATCATCGACATAATGTGTTATCACCTACAATGGCATATTACTTTGATTGCTTGCATATGGCATCTTTCTAAGAAGTAGTCAAGCCTTATGAGGATTCACCATGCATAAGGTAAAATTTGATATCATCATACGACTCCTTCAGGAGCAATATGAATGATGGCCACAAAGCTATCCTTAGTGTTCTATGTGATGGGAGCAGCATAGTCCATGGTTAAGGTGGGAAACATGCTAAACACATTTGGTTTCATAATAAGGGATAATGTTGCAATTACATTAGCTAGGAATTTTCATTTTTAAGTATGTGTTGGATATCAACGTCTATGAATTGTTGTAATAACTACTTTCCTAGATCATAGTAAGGTTGTAAGTGCATAGCTTTGCATGCATAAACTTCGGTTACTTGGTTAACCACAAGTTGTAAATTTCCTTTCATGGCTAGGTGTCTACCATAATTCCTCTAATCAAACCCTCATATTTTGCTATGTTTTTGATACATGGGATCCAAAATGATAGGCAAAGGATTAGATTTCATTAGATTGGGATGTTATGATGGCAACAACACTAGCCCCATGGGTGGTTGAAGCTCCATCAATGTTCATGACTACCTCATAACCCTTAGGCACTTGGCTAATTGTGTTAATGTGCTCATCAAGGAACTCAAGATCTATGGCTTCTTTGTCATCAATAGGTAAAATTATGAGTTGTATGATTATAGATTAACCTCTTGTTGAGGATTGAAAGATGTAATGAAGGTCAAACTCTATAGTTATGGCTTTCCGTTAGGCTATGCAACTACTTTGATAGATGTTGGTTGTCATGGCTTTGAGTATGTTGTCCTTGAAAATTATGTTGACTTAGTTTCTAAAGAGGTAGTGTCTCCATTTCTTCAAAGGGAAGACTGGTGCTAGATAATACTTCTCCACTTTAATATATTGAGTCTCATGAGTAACTAACACATCGCTAAGGTAGTATATAGACATTTCTACTTCATCATCACGTTTTTGATAGAGCAGAGAGGCAATGGATGTGTCAAAGATGGTGAGATAAATGTAAAATGATTTACCCTCTTGTAAAAGATAGACTATTAGTAGTTGTGTCAACTCTTCCTTAAGGTTTTTAAAGGCCTCTTGGCATTGAGCTATCCACTCATAGTGAACTCCTTTCTTAAGCAAGTGTTGCATGGGTTGTAACTTATCTATAAGCCTAGCAATAAACCTATGAATAAACTATAATATACCTTGTGATCCCCAAAGCTTTTTAATGTTGGTAGGTGCTATCAATTTGGATATGGCCTTAACCTTATCAAGATCTATGTGTATCCCTACTTGAAAGACTACAAAGCCAATAATCTTACCAATCTTGACATCAAAGACACACTTCTTAGGATTGAGCCTAAGCTTGTATTTGAGGCATCATTTAAGTACAAGATTTATGTTATTAACATGGTCATTAGCTATCTTAGACTTCTTGGCTATGTAATCTATGTAATCATTAGGTAAACCTCACATGTAATCATTGAAGATATAGGTCATGGCTCTTTGGTATGTTGCTCTAGTGTTCTTAAGGCCAAAGGGCATTATGGTATAACAAAAAGTACCCCATGAGGTCCTAAAGGTCATGTTAAACTAGTGCTTTGGGTCGATCCTAATTTGGTTATATCCTAAGAATCCATCCATAAAGGACAACAAGGCATGTCTAGTTGTAGTATTAATAAGTTGATTAATACTAGGCAAAGGGAAGTCATCCTTAATGGTTGCTTTATTTAGGTCTCAAAAATCAATGCAAATATGGATACTCCCATTTTTATTAAGGACTAACACTATGTTGGATATCCATTTTGTGTAATCAATAGCCTTAATGAAACCTGCTTGGTAGAGCTTTAAGATTTCATCGTGAACTACCAAGGCCAAATTAGGTCTAATCTTGTGCACTTTTTTCTTAAATGGTTTAGTTCTAGGATCTAGTATGATGTTGTGCTGGACTAGACATGGGTCTAAGCCTAGCATATCTTCATATGACTAGGCAAATGCCTTAATGTTGTTCCTATAAGACTTTGATGATATTTTGGGCACATTAAGGCTCTAGTGAGGAACTTAGTTTAAGGGTTTTCTCCTCACCATTGTGTGTTTTAATAGGAACCTCAACTAGAGAGTCTTCGATTATGTCTCCTGCTTCTAAGTCAAGGGTTTTGACTAGGTTTTTAGGACATTCTAGAGGCTTCTCTATTAAGGCTATGTGGTCTACAAGACTCTCTGGCTCAAGATCTAGGCAATTAGGGTTAATACACCATTTAATATCATTGTGAGGTCAATGTAGACACAAAGGTAAACTGATTTACTCCCAAGTACTCATACATTGATCCTACATATCAACCAAAAGCATATTAAGTGACACCTAGGTAAAAGTGAATAAATAATGTTAAAATTCCATAAAACATATCCAAATCTAATGTAATCAAGGCCATCCAAGGTCATCAATGAGATAAGGTTAATTTAGAAAAGTGAAATAGAGGTGAACAAAGGTTACATAAAGGTCAAAAAATGGGAAGTATAAGGAGTAAGGCTACAAATGATCAATAAATGTTACAATTTTGCTAGTTTAAGGCCTTAGTAGGCTGTGATGCCAATTTATAATCTTGGTGGACTATGATGCCAGTTTAAGGCCTTAGCAGGCCATGGTCATATGGTGTCAAACAATGGTCATGGAAGGTCAAACCCCACTATTTGATATCATTTAAAGGCCAAAAGAAGGAAAATAGAGTTGTAATAAGACAAACAAAGAACATGTAAGGTTGTATAAAGGCCATAGAAGGTCAACAAGATTCACAAGGTAACATAAGTCCAAAAACAATCCAAAACATTATGTAATAAGTTAAAAATCAAGAAAAATATGCTATATATGATAAAATTTGGTTAATATAGGTTAAAAATGGTTAGGTTTTGGTAGTTTTAGGCCTTACAGGCCATGTTTTGAGGCTACAGGGCTATTATGTGAGTTCAAGCATCAATTAGGGCTATTTTGGGCTATTTAGACATAAAAATCAAGTGTTTTGAGGCTTCCATGCTAGGCTCAACATGGAAACAGAGGCTCTTAGTATGGAGACAAAGGAAAATAGGTTTTGGGATTCTTAGAGGTATAAAATTAAGGTCCTGGGACCTTCTCAAGGTAGCATAGGGTCATATCCCTCAAAATTGATCACTCCAGAGGTCTGTAAAGGCAAAAAGAAGGTTTTGAAGCAAAAATAAGGTCAAACATGATTAAAAAAGTAGCTGGAGTCTAGATCTCAAACTTATGCATCTTCTAGTTTCATTCTGGGCAATTTGGAGCCTTTTGAATGTCTGTAGATATCAAAATGGCTTCCCCTTGGCATTTTCTATGCTAGGCACAATATCCTCAACTTGGAAAAATAGGGGATACTCATTTTATGAATTCAAGGTGATTTTTGGATACTATGACCAAGTTTTTAGGCCCCTAGGGCTACAAACTTTGATTTTGCAAGTTTTTGGCTGATTTTGAGCACGTTTGAATGTTGTTTAAGGGTACTTAAGGTCTTCCCCATATTTCCACACTAGGGGAGTTACTCCAATGTGAAAGAATGGGGGGAATGGATTTTGAAGATTGGAATGAAGTTGGACAAGCAAAATCTTAAGGCTGTGATGTCCTAGGCTTCTCTAACATAGATCTTTGGCTTTTGGGAGTTCCATATTGCCTCAAAAAGTGGAAAAGAAACTTTCCCCCATTTTTTTCACACTATTAAAGTTACTCCAGCATGGAAGAAATAAGAATCTTAGATCTAGGCCAACTTGCATCACAATCAACCATGCATGTTACCTCCCAGGGTTGCCAGGGTTAAGGGCTATGAGTCCATGTCAAAGTTTAGTAGTTTTGAGCATTCTTAAGTGGTTTTTTTTGGCTTTTCCACTTTCTTCCATGTTGGAGATGGAAAGATCAACATGGAAAATAAGGGGGAATGGATTTTTGGTCACCTGGGATTAGTTTTGTAAATTCTAAGGGCTCCAATGGCTGTTGCCAGGGTTCTAGAGTGCATGAAAGGTCATTCGATGCCATTTTAAGGTGTTTAGAGGTCTCAAATAACTACCCTCATGATTTTCCACACTAGGGATACCACCCTTAGCATGAAAACAAAGATCCTCAATGTGGAAGAATCATGCAACTCAAATCTAGGCCAATTTTGATCTCAATCGACTGTGCATGTTACCTTTCGAGGCTACCAGGGTCGAGGACTAGGGTTTGGTGTCAAGTTTTGGCCATTTTGAGTATTTCTAAGAATTTTTTGGACTTCCCCCTTCTTTCCATGCTAATGATAGTATGCGCAATGTGCAAAAATGGGGGAAATAGATTTTTATATTTTTGCATAATTTTTGGTCATGCATGGAGGTCCCTAAGGTTGCTAGTGACAATGGTCAATAACTAGTGTCATAATTTGGCTGTCTTGAGGGTTGATGAGTGGTTTTTAGACTTCTCCCCATTTCTCCATACTCAGCATGGAAAATTGGGGAAAATATTTTTTTGATCATTTTGGATCACTTTCGATCATGCATGCAAGATTCTAAGGTTGTTGGTGTTGACTGCTAACATCTAATGTTAAATTTTGGTTATTTCAAGGGTCACTAGGTAATTTTTGGACTTTCCCCCCCTTTTGACACATTGGGGCTTCCATGCTCAATGAAAAAAATTGGGGGAAAAGTGTTTTGGTCCTTTGTGGTCACTTTTGGGCATGCATGCAGGCTTCTAAGGTTGCTAGTGTTGACTATTGCTACTTGATGTCAGAATTTTTTTATTTCAATGACTTCTAGGTAATTTTTTGGCTTCCCCCCTTTTTTCCATGCTGGGGCTTCCATGCTCAGCATAGAAAATTGAGGAAAAAGCTTGTTGGTCCTCTATGGTTACTTTTGGACATGCATGCAGGCTTTTAATGTTACTGGTATTAACTATTGCTACTTGATGTTAAAATTTGGTTGTTTCAAGGATTTCTAGGTGATTTTTGGGCTTCCCCCCCATTTTCCATGCTGAGTCTTCCATGCGCAACATGGGAAATTGAGGGGAAAGCTTTTTGATCATTTTTGGACATGCATGTAGGCCCCTAAGATTGCTAGTATCAACAGCTACCATCTAACATTGAAATTTGATTGTTTCAAGGGTCATAACGTATTTTTTTGGCTTCCTCTCCTTTTTCCATGCTAGGGCTTATATGCTTAGCATGGAAATTTGGGATAGGGGGGGGGGGGGGGNTTCAGGCTTCCCCCTTTTTCCACACTAAGGGTGGAAGGCTCAACATGGCAGAGGTCTCCCTCATTCAATAAAGTCATATCTAGGATAAATTAACAACTGATTGACCATGCATGTGAACCTTTAGGGTTGCCGATGTTGATGGTCAATGTTGGGTGTCAAGATTCGATAGTTTGGAGGTTTCTAAGTGCCTCATGCAATCTCATCCCTTTCTTCCATGCTAGGAATGGTGGCTCCAACGTGGATGAGAGGGGGATGGAATTTTTGTACCATATTTTACCCATTTTGGGGCTTCCAGAAGATCCATAGGGTTTTGATTGGGTTTAGGGATCACTGGGCATTAAGAAATGGTCATTAGGTCATCAATTTAGGTCATTCTTGGCTTCCCCCATCTATCCACACTGAGGGTGAGAGGCTCAATGTGGAAGAACCCTTTCCTATTGTGAAACACATCAAATCCTAGATTCTGGGCAGTTTTGACTAGGTTTAGTGAGGTTTTGAGGTTGCTAGAGATGCTTGGAGGGGTTCTAGGTCATGTGGGGTCTACTTTGAGGTCAAAGTTATGCTAGATGATTGTTGGGAGGCAAGAGTGAGTGTTACCCCCTTCTTCCATGCTAGGTACTACTACCTCAACATGGAAATCCATGTTGCTTAGCCTTGATCATGTTTTTCCCAACTTTGGAAACCCAAGGTTGAAAAATGCAAGTTTGGGTTATCAAAAATAGAAAGATATTTGTAAGTCCAATGAATTCATAAAATGATAAACATGTTTCCATGTTGGGCATGGTATTCCCAATGTGGATGCATGGGCTAAGGTTGCCATAATTTTTTAAGTGTCCAAATTGATAAAAATCTCAATGTTAATGCAAGTTTTGGTTGAAAGTGAAGGCATAGGGTGGCGTCCACACTCCAAAAATTTAAAATTTTGGAAAGTGAAGTTGCTTCCAATTCAAAACCAATGTGAACTTGAATTTTTCTCCCTTTTTCTTTGGTGCACTTGTAGTTATGGTACACTGAATTAGTAGTTGGGGTTTCGTTCAGATTTTAGATGGGTTTTATATGTCAAGTTTTGCAATTTTTGATCATAATTATCATTCTACAACAATAGCACATTGGAGGAAAGATCTAGTAGAGATTCTTGTGGCAGCCACAACTAATATTTGGCATGGAAGCCTCTCATCTCACCTATAGCCAATGTAGAACTCCTATCTCCTCATAATTTCCATCATCCTCAATGTTGAGCCTACCATGCCACCCAAGTAACAAGGGGGAAAGAGTGAAAACCCTACAATTTAGAGGATGGATGAGCATTCTAGGGAGTTTTCATAGGTTCTTAGGTTTATCTCTATTCAAGCCCCATCTGTTACTACTCCAAGGTAGGAAATTCTACCTATTTTTGCCTTTGTTTTTTTGTGATTTCTTTATTTTTTTGCTTCCCAAATGTTGAGGCCATTTTTTCAGATCTACTGCAATAGGGGATTAAAATGGAATTTTAATGAAATCCCATCTCCTATTTTGGATACTCCCATGTAGATCTATAATTGTTTCATCACTTTAGCTTTTGTAGATTTGATTTTGAAAATAGGGCTTGCTATTTCATGCCTTTTTCCTAAAATTTTGGGATATGGCCATTTTTCTCATATCTAGGCCTTATGATTTGTTAAAATTAAATTTTAACAACATCATACCCCATTATTTTAGTGTGAATTTAAATGGGTTTCAATGTTTTGGCTATTTTGACTATCTTAATGGCTATATGAAATTTAGGCTTTGGGATTTTTTAAGTTTTGCTACAAAAAATCATGCAAAGTTGTGTATTTGATGGTTATTTTCTTGTTTAATTTAACTTTGAAATGAGGAAGTTATAGTTATTTTCCTAACATTTTTCAATTAAATTATTTGTGCCACTTTTGTAATTTCATATAGATTTGTGAAATGTTTCTAAGAAAATAACAAAGGTTTTTGCCACTTTCTAGTCATGGATGCATAGGCTTTGGCTTTAGCTTTCCAATGGAGGTCAAATCACTCTGATTGGACTTAAAATGAAATTTTTATGAATTTTTTTATTAGGCATGTGTAATAAGGATGTTTGTGCCATTTTTATATTATTGTGCAAATTGACAATTTTTTCCTGGGAGCAAAGGTTTTGAATTTTAGCTAAGGATGGCTACCTAGGGCTTGACTTAAGCGTTCAAACATTGGTAGAATCACTATGTTTGGAGCTCAAATGAATTTTTTATGAATTTTTTGCTATGGCTATGTGAATCAAGGAAAAACTCACGGTTGTAGTACTTTACCAAAAATAGAAGTCGTTGATATGCTTAATTTTTCTTTTTCTAGAAGAGTAAAATATTTTTCTATTTTAAATAAGATTTTACTATGGCTACATGACTTTTTCTAAGTTTATCTTGCTTTTCTAAATTTGTGCATAGTTTAGATGTTTTTTCCAAATTTATGCATGCTTTGCATAATTTAGATGTTTTTTTTTCTAAACCTATGCTTGCTTTTTATTTTTTAAATTTATGCATAATGTAGATGCTATTTTCTAAATTTATGCACAACTTGTATGTTTTCTTTTCCAAATTCATGCATAACATAGATGTTTTTTCTAGATTTATGCATAATTTAGGGTAATACTTAGTTTTAGCTATAATTTCTTGTCTATAAAGGCTATAAAATATGGTAATAATGCTTTTATGGAATTTCTTATCCTGATTTAGATAAACATCTAAGAGCTTTTTATAGAGGCTAATTTCACCTCTGACTTAGGAAGTTTTTCTAAATTTGTTGAGAAATTCCAATTGGTCATGATGTAAGGTTATGCAAGGTTGTAATAATGTTTTCTTGTGAAAATACTTAGATTAATTTAGATAAACACCTTAGAGTTTTTTACATAGGCTAATTTCATCTCCAACTAGATGTTTTGTCTAAATTTTTTAAATAACTCTAATAGGTCATATTATTTTTGCTTTGAAATGTTGTAATAATGCCTTTTGTGAAATTCCTAAAGTCAATTTAGATAAACACCTTAGAGCTTTTTATAGAGGCTAATTTCACCTCCAACTAAGATGTTTTCCTAAACTATTAAGAAATTCTAATTGGTCACAATGTTTTTGTTTTATTTCATGTAGGATTTTCTTGAGGCCTATCCTCATCATAGTGGAGCTATTTGCTATTTTGTGCTACATTGGTCATCCCAAGACCAACACTCCACCACATGACATGCCTCTTGGGAAGCTTTCATTGTGGTTTTGGCCTAGGACAAGGAACTTCCTTGCCTACCTCCTTAGGAACTTTAGTGTGATGCTATGCTCAAACTTGTCCACAAATGCATCTAGCCTGATTGCCAGATATATCACTGATAGGTCACTTCCTAAGATTGCAAGGGAACTGGAAAATTCCATAAGTTCACATTACCTTTCAAAGATCTGGACAATGTCATAGTATAGTTAGTATAATGCTGACAATACTTTAATGGTGGCACATAGAGCCCACACATTATTCTAGAACCAACCTGGCACCATGTATCATCTACAGGGGTAAACATGATTATTGTAATGTTATTATGCTTTTGGCTCAATTACCTTACTTAACTTCATTAATTTGACTTCTTTTAGGTACAAGGTCAATGATCAAATCCTACTAGTGGCTCAAATTGTTTTGAATGAATCCACTAAGAGCCCCCAAATTAGAGCTGCTATGTATTAATAGTTAAGAAGGGACTTTAATGAATATTCCACCAAGTTTAACCTTGTATACAAAAGTGCAAGAATGATGGAATGATGCACAATTGGTGGGTAGATGCCGATAGCATGAATCGGACCATTGTAGTTGGAGCCTCCACACCATAGAAGAAAAGTAAAGGTGAACATATAGTTTCTAGTGTTTTATGGCCTTAAGTGTTTCATTGCTTTTCTTGGTTTTTGAAATTAATCATATGGATGCTAACCTTTGGTTATTGGTTTGCAGGACCTTCCACCTTAGTTGATGTCACTATACCACTTTCATGTTCACATCATGAGGATACCCTCATCCTAAAGTTTGGTGATGTGACATCAGCATAGGAGTGGCTAAAGGGACATGTGTTTAGATATGTTCAAATAAAAATTTAGTGTGAAAGTTTGCTTGATGTATTTATGACACCTATTCCTTCCATTCATGCTACAAAGATTCTACATGTTATTGACTCCTAATGAGGAGGTTGGTCACTTTAGCACCATCATTCGAGGTGTTAAGATGAACATGGACATAGGTGCTAGCCTCTTTCATGACTTGTTTGGTATCCCTGCTGATGGAATAAAGGTTTCTACTAGGATAGTGAGGGAATTTGGCCATTGTGAGGAAGTTCTAGAGTGGCTTGGTGCTAGCATGGGCCACCCTAGAATTTCAATGGATAGCTGCATGAACCCTAATGCAAAGGAATCATATCCTTTGTTTAGTTCTCATGCATTCCACAAACTACTATCACAAAAGAAGGTAATCATCCTAGCACAAGGGCGAACCATTAAGAAGGTCTTGATGGAGGACATCAAATTTGATTGGGCTACTACTTTGGCTATTGGGCTTTGGTAGGAGATCCTTAGACTTTGTGTTGACACATCTACGATAATCCATATGCACTATGCATTTTTTGCAAGTTATCTAAAGAGGTTTGTGGAGTTTTTGGTGGTGTATAGGAATAAGAAATGGGTTTCCCAAGATCCAAGACAACTTTCTAGGCCTTGGATAAAGCACATTTATCAAATAGTGTAAGCCCAAAACCCACCAGAGGGAATGGATGAAACATTATCCATCACCACTAAGAATCTTGATGTGAGGTAGTACAAGTCTCTAGATAGTATTGATGATAATGAACCCCTCTCATTTCCTAATAGTGTCTAGGATGCCAAACAATGGCACATGGAGGTCGAAGGTGTAGCTAGAGAGAAACTCAATAGGCCTATGGAGGAGGCACCCCCAACATTAGATTAGCCTGCCCCAAAGAGGTTTGAGTTTAAGCTTAAGCCATTATAGTAAGCAGTTGCAGGTATGCCTTGTTTAAATTTGGCTATTTCATGTTTTAAAATTTTGTGGATACTTTATGGTTTTATGTATTAACTAGTTTTCTATGTGCTATTCTTGTAGATAAGTGTTAGGTTATAGTAGCCCAAGTTGTTGCGAAGGTAGAAAAAAAGCATGTAGAAGAGGCACTCCTAAAGCAACCTATGGTTGAAGGACTTGTTGATGCAAGCATAGATGATTTAGATGCCTTGCTTGCTAAGGCAATACATGGTACCTCTTCCATCATCATCCCAGAGGAGGAAGAGAAGAAGTAGCTAGGTATGATTACACCTTACTATTTTTGTTATATTTTATTTAGTTATCTTTGGTTATCTTCCTAACCTTTTGATGATTGTTATGCTTGTAGTAGTTCCTGGGTCACTAGAGCAAGCTTCCATCGCTAAGTTTTGCATAAAACCATGGGTAGAGACTCTAGACAAAGTGGAGTTCTTGCATCAGATTACTAAGGACATCATCGATCGATTACATCATGTTGCACCTGAGATAAGTAAGGATTTTGTCTTATGTGCTTTGGTTGTGGGCTTTGCTTACATTATGGCTATCTTAGGTTTTGTCTTATGGTTGCATTTTGTGCTTGTGTAGTACCATTTGTGGAGTGGGATCCCAGCAGAGACATGGAGATAGACTCCTTACCTAGACTTCCCTATGATGTGTCTAGTGTACTTGTGAAGCAATACAATACTACCATTGATTTAGTAATGTTATGCACAAAAGCTTCATGGGAGCTAGAGAGGTCCAACAAATCCCTATGGAAGGAAGTTATGGCCTTAAGGGAAAAGACTCAAAGGTAGGAGGACACAATTAGAGATTTCTGAGACCATAAAGCCTTTGTGGAAGCCCAAGTGGCTAACTTGGGGGAGTTACAGACTAAGGAGATCACATGGGCCCACTACTAGCATGTCATTCAAGACAAAGTAGTGGTCCTATAGAAGATGTTAAAGCAACGTATGTAGATGGACCTCATCTCCCAAAAGGTTGAGAACTAGAAGGGTCATTGCGCTTGGGTCTTGGAGTGGGGAAAAACACAAAAGGCCCACAAGCATTAGTATAAGGCCAATTGTGGGGCCTACTTAAAGGGGCTTAAGGAGGACTCAGTTGAATAGCACAAGAGAGAGCTATTTATTTAGGGGATCTAGGCATAGAGTGCTTATTAACTTTTTGAAAGTACTATCAAGGTGGAGTAATATCCTACTCTTCAAATCACCATGGTTGCAGGTGAGACCTCTATAGTTGTTGCTACTCATGAGCCTCCTACTTGGACTTCTATAAATAGGTTCAACATTCTTTCTAGCATTGATCTTGGGGATGTTGACTGGGTCAACATGATAGAGGACCAGATCTTCCATAATTTGAAGGAAGGCCTTCCCCATCTGCCCTTGGAAGTAATGGAGCTAGAATCGTTGCAGGTTTGATATATTTTATGTTTTAGTCTTTGTTTTAAGTCATGATTTTTTCTATGAATTACAAACTAGCTATATGTTGTTGCATTTCAAGCCTCAAGAGACATTAGTGGCCCTAGTGGTGATGGTGGGAATGACCCACCACTTCTTCCTCTAGATGCCACTCAGCAGCCTCCTTTAGTTTAGCTTGTTTTTGTTTTTATGTTGATGGCTATGATTAGCCAAGACTATGTTATAAATGGTTGTTATTCTTTGACATTTTTGCCACATAGTGTGGCTATGTCTATGTATGTTATGGACATTTAATTTTAAATATTGGTTTTATTTTGACTATATGTATCTATAGTAGTAGATGTTGTAAACATCAAAAATGGCTATATTGATCTTTCTTTTGTAACATTAAATCGATACAGTAATAGGCTAAACAAAAGGAGATATAATAATAAAAGGAACATTTGCTAGTTTTAGGCCATCGCAGGCACTGGTTATATAGTTTGACCAATTTAAGTCCATGGTGGGCCATCATGCTAGTTTAACATCTTAGTAGATGATGCATGAAAGAGAGTTTTTTTATGTTTAAAACATAAGTAAAAATAAAGAAAGGCTATAGCAAATAGGTAACAATGCAAATAAACCTAGGCTTCATGCATAGAATACATGAATAAAATATCAAAGATATAATAAATTACAAAAGAAAATAAGGCTATTTCACTATTAGTACATTTAGTCATAGAAGCATGAGAAGCTTAAGGTGAACCAGACTTGTATAGATTCTTCCTAATATTTGTAAGTTTAGTGAGTGAGTAAGGCCTACTCTGCACAAGCTTATATTCACCATCCCCTTCACTTACAATGTTAAAATGGAGTTTATCCTATAATGTATCCCATTTCCTTTCATTGTCATCATTAGTTATCTTGGGCTCTTACTCTTCATGGCTAGGAGCTTCTTCTTGAATCTCCACTTTGGACTCCTATTCTATGTCTACATTGTTGATAGCTAGGGGAGTTGCATTATTGCCATGAATGATGATTTCACCTCCCTCGTGAGGAAGGTGAATTTCTTGATGGATGGGTGAGGACATAGCTCATAACTGAGCCAACCAAGATCTTCCTAGGATCAAGTTGAATCCTAGAGTTCCACCACCAAGAAGTTTGTAGTTGTAGGGAATTGTTCTCTGGCTACAAAATCTAAGGAGATA
Organism: Gnetum montanum; assembly: GCA_015680685.1. NCBI lineage: Eukaryota > Viridiplantae > Streptophyta > Gnetopsida > Gnetales > Gnetaceae > Gnetum > Gnetum montanum. Next base: position 133,064 of record MNCI01000921.1, read on the forward strand.
GACCCCTTGATGGAAACTCTTGATCAATTAAAGGACTTAAGAGCTATGGTGGTTGTAGGTTATACTTTATCAGTTAATCCCAAGCATTCAGCAATGGTGCATGGGATGATGTTGGTTGCATCTCCATCATTGACATGCACCCAATGTATTTTAAATTGTCCTATTTGTATGGTTATAAATAAAGGGCCTATAGTCACTTCCCTATTTTGGGGCTTAACCTTAATTTCACTATCATGAAATGTTAAGGGTGTTGATTTCTCCTTCCTTGGTGATCAAGGAATCATCACTATGTGGATGACTTCCTCATTAATAGGGATATCCTCACTAATGGATATGAAGGTCAATGTTTTGACTAGCACCTAATGATGTATGGAAAAAGTTATGATCAGGTCATACAAGATTAGAGTTTTGTTTTTCTATATAAGGGATCACTTGGATTGGTTCATTGGATTGAGGAAGTTTTTGTCATTGTCCATGGGCTTATCACCCTAGTTGTGCTTTACCTTCTCCATGCGTCCCAAAATGTGGACTTCAACTTTAGGCTTTGGCTATTGTGGCTCTTCCTTGTTGTCTTGGCTATGGGCTTTGATGTCCTCTTGTGGCTTGTTTGTTGAAGGGGATGGGGTAGAGGAGGTCATGTGTATAGCTAAAATAGGAGTGGGCTTTGATGGGCCCACTTCCTTTCATACCTCCATATGCTTGTCTCCCTTGTTGTCAATCCTTTGCTTATGCTTCTTCCTTTAGTTGGCTATAGTTTTTTGGTTGTTAGCCATTGGTTTTAAGGAAGAGGTAGTAGCATTGGCCGTCATAGGAGGTCGTTGTGTAGTTGGTTGGGCTATGGCTATCTAAGTTGTATTGGGTTGAGAGACCTTAATGACAAAAGGTTCCCTTGGAGGCATTCGTGATGGTACTCTCACAACAAAGGGGGATCTTGAGCTATGGGAAGCTGAAGAAGCCTTTTCATTGTATAGGGTTACTTGGATCATAAATTCTTCTCTTATAGGTCTCTGATTGTCATTGATGTTGAATGCTAAAATAACATAGAGGCTATCATTAGCATTCAAAGGATCTTTGTAGTCTTACATCGACTGATTTTGTGAAAATTCTTGGCTAAGAGACCATGGATCAAGGTAGTCTCTTTGGCTATTTTGCATAGTCACTCATGTTTCTTTCAAGCAGCTTCAATTATTTGTTTATGTTGCATGCATCCACTTCTTAATAGTTGGTCTAGCAAATCAGATGGTTTCAATGGAAATGTAGTATATTTAAACTTGTCCTTCCTTTCAAAGTTAGGTCTACTTGTTGTCTATGCAATGCTCCCAGAAGTTAATGGTTGGTTATTGTGATTATTAGTGGGGGCCTTGGGTGGGTTGACCTTTGGCCCTTGGTTCATTGTCTTGGTTTCCTTGGTTACTATTGCTACAATTATGTTTTTTTGTTTAATCATTTCTTTGTCTCTTCAAGTATGTTGGGTTTTATATGATATAGAGGTTGGGTCATGGCTAGCCTTCGTAGCATCCTCTATATTTTTAGTTTGTGAAAATGCTTGCCTAAGAGACCATGGATCAAGGTAGTAGAGTTTAGACTCAATGAATTCATTAATTACTCCCTTGAATATGACTAACAAGTGGGCTTTGACTATGGGCTCTGGAATTTCATTCAATAGTTCATTCCACCACTGAATGAATTTTTGTACAGGTTCTAAAGACCCTTGCTTGACCTTTAAGAGTTGGTCAAGCGTTGTGTCAGGCTTCAAGTTATACCTGAAGTGGTTGAAAAATTGGGCTATTAAGTCTTCCAGAGAGGATATATATCCTCTAGGAAATGCATGATACCAATCAAGTGCTTTCCTAGCCAAAGACATAGGGAAAATCCTCATGATGCTATGAGGCCATGGCTGTAAGAGTAAACATTTAGATTAAAAGGTAATAAGGTGAGAATTAGGGTTACCTAGGAGGGAGTGTCAAAGGTGGGACTATAGGACTTATGGGATCATCCTGGTAGAAGTTCATAATCTTGATAGTTTGTGCGGTAGAGGCTTTTAGCCTCTTCAAGTCCTTCATTAGGTCTTGGATCATTTGGAAGGCTTGATCCAAGCCTTACGATGGTGCCATAGTTTGCAACGTTTGTACATAAGGTTATGGAATCTATTGTAAGGATTGTGGCCTCATTATGGGTTGCATGACAAATGGAAAAGGTTGTGCTATGGTTGTGGCTTATGGGCTAAATAAAGGAAAAGATGTTTATGCCAGTACTTCAGGCATAAATGGGACAAATGTTGTATGTGACCCTTGTGTTCCTAGGGGTCTCATGGTGGACTCCATATAAGTAGTTAATGGATTTGTGATGGTAAAAGCCATCGTTGATGATTTTACATATTGAGACTATGTTGTAAATGGAATTGATGTATTATAGTTTATTGTTTGTGGCATTGAATGAGTGTGACGTGTGGCTACAATTGACGTGAAATCTATCATAGTAGGGTATGGAGGACTAGAAGATAGTGGCACCATGCCCATGGAGAAAACAAAATTATTAGGGGAAGGTTTTTTGAATTTGGGGAATGTTTGTTGGAATAGTCCTTCAAGGATGTTTTCAAGCTTGAATTCTATCTTAAATTCATCCTCCCCTTCCTATTGTTTCCCAAAGGTAGACTTGTCATCCTCCTCTTCTGTGGAAATCAATTAGGCTAGGATGCTACAATAGACATCGTTAAGAGGAATTTATTCATACAAGAAATGGATGTACTCTTTTCCATCCTTGTGTATGAGCTCAAACTCCCTTTTGGCCTCAACTTCAATTTGTGGAATTAGCATGCCTACCTATATTTTGGCATAAATGAAGTTATAATAATCTTCATTAATGGCTGAAAAGTTAGGACTCTCCCCTTTGACTCTCAAAGATTAGTTACACTCAATGATGGTGCATTCTTTGGGATCATACACCCTCATGATTTGTTGGTGATGATCTTCGCCAATGAAGGTGAAGGGCAATTTGGTGGGTTTTTGGAAAGACATGGCTATAATGCTAAGAATTGCTTAAAAAATAGGCTATAAATGTTAAAATAGGAGTAAATTCTAGGAATGGAATTCAAAAACTCTTAGAGGAAATAAAAATGGCAAAAAATGATGTTCTTACTATAATTAGTAAGTGGGGATAAGGGGGGTTTACTCCTTTACCAAAAATGGAATGTTGAAAACATTGGTTTCAAACCTCATCCAAGTTAACTTCCTAACTACCTCTACATTGGATATGATAGGGGGGAAAGAAGGGAGGTGACATAATGGAAAACTTATACCTTCTTATTCCAATGTTGGAAAGAGGGAGGAATGTTTGAAGACTAAAATGGAAACTTTGTAGTTTCAAAAGATGGTTTTGGCACACTACCAACTTTTACCAAAAGGAAGGGAAAAGTAGGCTTGGTTGGTATGGAAACCAACGTTAATTTAGTAGAAGAGATTATGGTGACAAAAATTAAATGTTTATTAAGGCTTCCATGTTAGATTTGCTCTAGAAATTTACGATAGATGTTGAAAAGTTCCAACAACCAAATTGCCCACAACTTTCACACTAAGTTTTGGCTAGAAAATGGCTTTTAATTTGCAACAAAATCAGATCTTATTATAAAATTGGTTTCAGAATTCATCAATGTTGGCCTTCTAACTACTTTCACATGGGTATGGTAGAGGGGGAAAAGAAAAAGGGTGAGATGATGAGAATCTCACACCTCCTACCTTAACATTTATTAGGAAAAGGCTAAAAACAAAAGTGAAAAGTTAGTATTTTTCCACTAAACTTATTTTAGCAAGCTGCCTATTTCCTTAGCTTGGAAAAGTGGGGGTGGGGGGTGATGGGGGGAACCACCCACTTTAGAAACTAAAGTTTTGGCAATAAGAGGAAAAATAGTAATAGGGGGAAAGAGATATCAACACTAGCTTTGGGTTATAAAATTCATAGCAAATGCTATGAAAAGCCAAAACCCAACCACCTGTAACTTCCATGTTGCAGTTTTGATCACAAGGGGAAAAGACCAACATTGATTTTTCAAGGGTTTTGGGTACAAAAAGTCAAGGAAAATCTTGCATATGACTATGAAAAGAATAGATCTGGTTATAGAATTTGGGCAAAGGTCCTTCTTCTAGTGCCAAGAAAAACTATAGTGACTAAAAACCTCAATTGCTAGAATGAAAACCAAGGATCCTTGGTGTAAGTAGTTCCCCAACCTCAAATATCCAAGGCCTCCATGATAAAAATGGAATTCAAAGTTCCCTAGTTGGTCTAGCAGATTAACTAGAGACTTATGAGATGCAAAGCATGGAAATATAAATAGATTTGAATAATGCACAAAAAATAAAATTTACTTTTGAACATAAAACTCAAAACTTAAAACTTTCTTAAGAAAGAATAAAGAATAAGTTAGAGAAATGTGTACAAATGGTGCCTAGATGAGCAAAAATGGGATTCACTTATGCAAGATTTTAAAGCCCTTTGAAGTTGATATGATGTACTCCATGATCTAGGTGCTAAGCGATTCTTGATGTTATCGAACCTTTCTTCGCTACTACAACCTTGGATTTGTCATTTGGGTCACTATTGGGGGTGGGGCAGGGNGGCCACAATGTTTCCACACTAGGGTTTAAGAGAATGCAAGTATGGGAACTTGCAAGAGCTCTTTAGTGCTTGAAAATGCCCCAAGTGTAGAATTGTATGTATGTAAATTGCTTAAAATTGCCAACCTGCCAAAGTGCTTATGTGCTAAAAAGTGCTAAACCATCCAAAAATTCTTAGAACCTCTAAATGATGTTTGAGCTTGGCTTTTATAGGGTCTTTGGGCCATGAATGAGGCTACAAATTGGCTATGATTTGGCTATAAATTAGCTTTGAATTGACTACAAATTTGAGGTGATTTTACTACAAATTAGCTACCAACATTAGGTGAGATGGGTGCCCAAATTTGAGGGGTTACTATACATAATAAGTGCTTCCCCCCATGGCCATTCCGTTTACTATAAATAGTAACTAAGGCACACCTTCCACATTGGAGATGAATCTTCCACGTTGAGCTCTCCACCATGCTTGTTGAAGTGGATGGTCAATGTTGAAGTGCATGAATTGATGAATTTTTGCTTCCTATGGCTTCCTCACTAGGAGTAGGGGGGGTGGGTTGTGGGTGGTGGCCACATTGAAAAGGGAAAGTTTTCAAACCCCTCACCTTTCCATGTTGGGGGTAGGTGAGATCTACCCCCCCCTGCAAGTGTTTCTAGCATAGAAAAATGCATACCCCCAACCCCATAAAATCCATCAAATTACCTTTTTCAACATCCCAAAAGGCATTTTTGACACCCCCGCCTCTCCCTCCACAAAGCCCAAATATAGACACAAGGTGACTTTTTTCACTTGGGGAATGAGGCTTTTTTAGCTCCAAAAGTATAAAGTATGTGAAATTTCCCTTTGTGGGTTGTAATTTTCACATATACAATGAAATTTTGCCTCAGGTTTCATGGGGTGAAAGCTACATGATGAAGATTGGTTATAACATGAAAAATTTTGTAATGTTTCAAATCCTTTATTTTGCTTTACTAGTTTCTCATCTATAGCAACTCTCGTCATTCTAGTTAATATCTTCATAAGATACATACCTTAGTCAAAGAACTAGGTTAATAAAGCTCCTTGTCAACCATCCCTGATCCCCTTATTGTATCTCAAGAATTGTTGCTACATCTTGTTGATCTTTTCCTTGATTGATCTCATGGTATTTCAAGTTTTAATTTTTCTTTCTTGTACTTGTATGTAGGAGATCTATTCTACTATTGCTCTAATCTTAAAGTAACAACTATTTCCAATTTTTTAAACATGATTTTGCCCAACACTTCTCCCCTTTTTAGGTTACATATACACTCTATCTTTTATTTCCATATTCCATTCTATGTATTGTTAGTTACATTACATTATGTATATGATATTTTACATAGATTGCATCCATTCATTTCTAATTTCTATTTCACAGAATATTTTTTTCTTAATCCTTTTTTTTTTGGTGAAAACATGTCTAAAGTTATTAGAATTTTTGATAATATGTAAATCTTTTTTTGATTTAAAAATATAATCTTTGAATCATTTTATGGCCTTGGGATGTTTGACTTATTTTGTGTAAGGTTTCTTTAAATTTTATCATGATGATTCTTATTACAATAGCTTCTTTGGCTCTAAAAGAAGAATGAGTTGATAGAAATTAGCATCATTTCTAGAATTTGCTCGATAACAAACTTTGTAAATCTATCTAACCTATCACATTAAAACTTTGATGTCACATCATTTCTCATATGACTCTTACATGTCAGTTTAAATTGATACCCTTTCACATTATTTTCCAAGTTTCAAACTTGTTTGCAAGAAAACCAAAGCTTTGGTAACAACCTTATGAAGTCATAATTACTTTTGAAAGACATCCATAGTAAATGTTATTATCTTCTATTAATTTTTTAAGCTTCAAAAGCTTATTGATCTAAGAAGAAACCAAGGATTTTCTGAAGGGTTGAGTAAAATAGAATATAAGATAGCCTATGCTAAGCCAGAATTGGGATTTCTAATTGTACTAAAAATGTTCAAACACATGGTAGAATATGAAAGGAATAATGATCTTCCTCCTTTTCTTTCCAATCCCAATTAGTCCATTAAATTGGATCATGAAGAAGCCAATGAGATCGTAGAATTTATCATGGAATAAAAAAAAGATAAAAAAGAACATACACTTACATATTAAGAAAGCTAGAATAAAAACTACCCTAAATTAGCCTCTTGGTTTTAACATGACTATTAGAGAAAAAAAGAAAGTGTGACTTTAGGATTTCATATTTATCTAACTAATGAAGATGAAGAACCACCAACTAAATGCCTCAATAAAACCAATCCCTTATCTCATCAAATACATAACATCAATGTTACTACTACATAGATTTTTTTACCTAGTTTTGTTACTTCTAATGTGGATCAACCTAGCATTAGCCTTTCAATTAGTTCCATTTCTTCACCCTATCACCCATTTCCTCCTAATGAAATTTGCAACCTCCATTCCTTTTCTCAATTTCCAAATCTATTTTTTGGACACTCATATTTCATCCCTCAACATTAGCCCACTATACCATCATTTTCCTCCATTTTTATTTTTATCATTATTACTCCACCCATGTTTAGTATTTCCTAATCTAGTTATACATACTTTCTCCATGCTCAAGTCTAATTCTATCTCATTATGACTACTTATTTTGACAACACTTAGATCCATTCCATACATGCATCCTCCTCTAATTTTTCTGCCTACCATTGTCACTCAACTTGGACCACACTTTCCTAGAATAGATTTATAGTTGTTACCATTACTTAATCATGTTAAGTTTTTCCTTCAAAGCATCAAAGATAAGATAGTTAAGGCACTAGTTATGTAGTAAGGCTCTCACACCCCCAAATTTAGCTTAGTAATTCTTTTAATTTTTCTTAATTAACTTAAAATCTTGAACCAGCAAACATACTTGAGTATTATGATCCTTTATTTGTTTCATTAATTATAACAAAAGAATGGGAGCATGGGCTATAATGATGGCAAAAATAAACTTGATCCTAGTAAAGCATGGGTTCAAGTATTAAAACATTGTAGGAGATTTTAGCATCCTTCAATCTTTAGTTATCATATTACACCAGTTACATCATCCTCCAACCTCTAGCACTTGTACTAACTTCACTTGCATGTACCATCATGTAGGAAGAGTTAGTACACTCCAAGTAGTCAAATCCATCTCGATGTTCCCTTTAAGAAATGACTAGAGTGGACCATCATAATTACAAAAAATTGTTAGGTCGTACTATTGAATTCATCATCAATAAAGAATAGACTTACCACATAAGACTCCTAGGTATTTATTCTAACACTAACAAAAATTTCTAGAGGCTATTAGCCTACCTACAACATCCTGAACATCCTTGTCATTAATTGGTCTCCAATGACAATATTTTGTGTTTGTGCTACCAAGTAATCTTAAAAGGTTTGTAGCAATTTTGTGGCCCAAGAAAGAAATACTTGAAACTCATATTGCATGATAAGAGCCACCACAATCACCTATAATACTTCTTTTCAACTAGCATAAGATATTCTAAAATGTCCTCATCATCCATTAGTATCTAATTGCAATATCTAGTGATTGTGCTACCAAGTAACCTTGACAAGTTTGTAGTAGTTCCATGGCCGAAGTAGGAAGTACTTGAAACCTGGATTGCATGATAGGAATCACCACAATCATCTTTAATGCTCCTTATTAGCTAGGTAACCTACTAACTACAATCCTTAGTCTAATTCCAATTTTCTCCTAGACTAACTAGGTCTAAGTCTTATCTAGGATTGAAAGCTTCTTAGAACCTACAAGGATTGAATATGCATGCCAGCTTCTAAGGTATCTAAGCTAGCCTCATCCATTTCACATACCACATTAAGACTAATTACTACTAATTTGCTACTCAGCCTCATACATGTCCCATACTACATCAAGACTACCTACTATTGTTGGGATGACATAACTTGTGTCTTTTGTAGCATCTAACATATCAAAATCAGCCATTACCCTCTAAGATCATATAGTTAAGGTAACTCTAGCAATCATAAGACTTTGAAAAGGCATCAAGAAGAAACATTAGCATTAGATCTATGAAGAAAAATGAAATAAAGAATAGATCTACTACCTTCTTGAACTGACACGATATTTTCTTTATCACATACAATAATTGACAATATCCAAAGTGCAAAGCACAAACAAATTTAAAATAGAAGAAGACATGAATGAAAATTGGAGATTGAGAGAGAAGCCTCATAACCTACATATAAAGGCCAAATTGCGCATTCCTATACATGACTTCTAGAAATTTCTAACCTGAGACCTATTATATATGACATATTTAATATAAAGATAAACATCATCTTTAGCTAAGATTAAGATAAACATAATCTTTATCCAAGATTAAGATAAACATCATCTTTAGTAGGGCTGACATCTAATCATCCTTTCCTTATCCAGAGACAACAAGGTTAGCATCATAAGATAATAATCAAAATGTAAAGAAATACAAAATATTATATTAACCACTAATGGGACACGATATTGCATGGGCTGCGATATCGCAGCGCACCACCAAATCTATAAATAAGATGTGGCTCTCCCTTGTTTCTCAATCTAGATCTAGACCTTATCCAAACTCTTGCAGTTTTTCCATTCCAGAGTTAGAGTAATTCCCATGTGCCCGCAGTAGGAGTCCCAAAGTGAACGGACCTTTATTTGAGCAAATATTATACCTGAGCACAAGTTTGTGTACGGAAATAAAGATAAACTTTTTGGATAAACCTTGTAGTGCATGGACTAAGCTAATTAGGACTTTAATTATTGTCAATTGTTTAAATGCTTTACTAGTTAATTAAATCACTCTCAACCCTTCTCTCATATTTAAGTGCATTCAGTACAATCACTTAGAGCATGTGCATTACACTTGGTAATCCCAGAAGGTTGCATTGGTTTAGGGTGTGAATGACAAGTGGGAATGGCTACTAATGCTAGGCATTAGAACTTAGTTAGTTAAAGTTAGTTACTTAGTCTCTTCACCCTTTCCCTCATTGGCATAGGCGATAAAACATAAAAGATATAAAAATCACATACCTCAAAATTACTTAACCATACAACCGTGACAAATAAAAGTAAGTCTGGGAAGACAATGAATGATTAACCTTAATTGTTCCATAAGGCGTGTAGGCACTTAGTCTGCGGAGTTCGACTAGATCGCGCGTGTAACGCTAATATTAGTATGGTTGAGTGTAGGGGTACCTCACCACTCATCATTGGCACCGTTGCTAGGGACTAAGTTGTTTGTGCACTAAGTAGAACATAGGAAATCATCCACATCATTGGGAAGCTTAAATGAACCCTTAAGGTTAATCATATGAAAAATAATAATAACATAACAACAAATAGCACATTGAAGTAAACTAAGATGTATTCGTCTCATAAAAGCACTTCANTCACATTGAAGTAAACTAAGATGTATTCGTCTCATAAAAGCACTTCACCACCTAGGGATCACACAAGAGACAGTCGACGGTTTAACACACGTAACCAAGAACTGCCAGTTCCTCAACAGTATTAGGTGGTATATACTCATCACGATGAGTATATACCTGATTTCAATTTTATCCTCCATCAAGATGAACAACTGTGTTGGAGAGGCTTGCAAGGTAACATAGTGTTATCTCCAGGACTAGGCAGTCCCTAACATGCTCCTTCGTGCTCTTGCACAAATAGGCATGATGAAATTATACGCTGAATACATTGCAAAAGATTATGAAATAAGGGATTACCATCCCACATCAGCACAACATCTAAGGGACTCGCGGAAGGAGAGTTATCACACATCGTTGAAGGGAAAAGGACCCCGCAACGCTTCGCCTGTCATAAGAGAAGTTAAGGGTGGTGAATCTATCTCAATAGGTTCTCCACAAAATGATGTTCCCCCTCCTCATGATGGTGAGGAGGTAGGGTATCAGAACCTACACTCTACAATTCACAACCCTGGTTTTGATTCCCATGAACACCAAGTGTTCGATGAGGGAACACAAACACATAACAAAGGTGGGAAATTTGATTGTCATCACGATCGAGGCTGTAGCCACCGAAGAGAAGGTAAGAAACATCATCATTGCGATGGCTCCCCTTATTTTTTCCCTTCATCACATCATTCACCCTCTCCTTCCACATTAGGACGTAGTCAGAAAGAGCACAACGATGAGGATAAGGGTAAGAAAAATGAGAGACCTCGATGAGAAAGTCAAGAATGAGGAAAAGGGCATTCTAGAGAGTCAAGGAAAAGAAGGGAAAGTACGGAACCACATAGGCATCATCGACGTCATGAGAGAGATGATCATGATGAACCCCTACTTGCCACCTAAAGTATGTTAGACATTACGGAGGTTGTGAGGATACCTACAAGGCACCAAAAAGATAGTCGGATCAAGAGACTAGACATGAATAATATTCAACAGTTTGAAGGGGGATAGAACGCTGATCCGTAGAACCACTTATCAGCATTCCACGATGTCTATTCCTTGCAGAATATAGAGAATGAGTGGTAGAAGTTAAAGTTGTTTCCTAGGACACTCATAAAAGAAGAAGAGAGTTGGTACCGATCTTTAGAGCCGGAAACCATTAGGAGGTGGAGTACAATGCTAGAATTGTTTAACGATAAATACCAAAAGTACTCCAGAGTGTCCAACTTGTGTAAGCAGATCCAAGGATGGAAGAAGGGTAATCACAAACCCTTGGATGCTACCATGGGCCGATATTATGCATTGCTACATCGTTGCCCAGACCATGATTATGCACAACAAGATCAACTCCGCCACCTCGTAGATGGGCTAAGACATGAAACCAGGAGAACCCTTGGAACATATGCCCAAGGGAGATTATTAGAACTTAGGTTCCACAAAGTTCATAGATTGTTGGAGTAAGTAGCTAAAGAAAAATGGGAACTAAAAAAAATAGAAATCATGGAAGAGTACAATCACGATCCTTCCCTTCGAAAGAGGAGAGTGAGATTTTGTGATGAAGAGGATGAATCATCACTTGAAGAGTTGGTGAATAGAAAAACCTTGCCACTTCAAAAATTAACAATGGAAGTGTCAGCTAAGGTAGATGAAATATGGAGCTCCTTAGNTGCACGTGACAAGGGTAAGGGAAAAATGACTATTGCCAATGAGGTTGTGGATTTTGACATGAAAAATGATGGTGGATGTGAGATCTACCAATATGACCATCCTAAAGGATGTTTCCCAATAATCTCACATCTGTAAGAGTTCGGGGTGTATGCACTCAACCCAAGACTTAACAAACGGTAAGCACCCCGAAGGTTACCTTATCCCCAAGGTAACCCGAGGCAGTTCCACCAACCATTAACATATTATCCAAGTGGAACTCTACCACAGCCTATCAGGCAACACCAGTAGTGGAAACACCCATAGTCATGGGGGGTTCCACCGCTGAGACAACAATACCCTTACTGGCAACCAGACCCGTATGGCTACTATGTGTAGCAGCCAGTTTCTCCAAGTGACTCTATGGGTCACGCAACCCCACAACATCACTACCAAGTTCAGGAATATTTTAGGACTCCATCTCCCCCAAGAGATACACCACATGCATACCATCCTCCAAATCCATCCGCCACTCTTACGTCGATAGTTCCACTACCACCTGCTCCAACAATGCAAGGGAAACTCCCCACTCAACCGTAGCAATGTAATGCTACGAGACCTGTAAACCTTCAACCCACTACTAGTTTTGGAAACCATACAAAGAGAAGACCTTTCTTCAGAACCAAGAGTCCAAACAAGCTCTCACAACCACAAGTGGTTGAGTCTATGCATGCTCCTCCAACAAATAAGGCTTTGGAGCTCCCTTCAAACCAACAACAGGGCTCAATGCATACGGTTATGTTAACACATAATGTTACTGATTGGATAAAGGTGGGCCACCTTCCCAGGAAACTCTTTGACCCTAGAAGTCCCTTAATTTACCTCCAAGTCACTAGGAACAAACCATGTAAGGCTCTTCTTGACTCAGGTTCCAGAGTCAACTTAATCTCACGAGAAATGTATAAAGCCTGGAACTTGCCTCCACTCAAGAAGAGAAATATTCAACTAGAGCTAGCTGACCAATCCATCACCATTCCCTTGGAATTGGTGGAGGACATCATTACCACTGTGTGTGGTTGGTCATACCCAGTTGATTTCTTGGTGATAGAAGTTAACTGTAATAAAGGGGACTTTCCAATTATAATGGGGAGGGCATGGATCAGCACCATCAATGCATGCCTAGGAATCCATGATCTTTCCTTGAAATATCTAAGAAAAACATTTATGGAAAGATCGAGAAGAAGAAAGTTCCATGCATCACATACAGTGACTCAGAGGGTGATGACATGGAGGAATGCTTAGCATTTCCTGCATGTAACCAGTGTGCACCAGAGGATAACATACAAAGGTGCCTGTATGTAGCAACCACACAACAAGAGAACACTCAATGGTTGACAGCTAATCAAGAGAGCAGCCCACCAACATGCATGGAACAAAGTGGGGAAACAACATGCAACCGCAACAAAAGCATAGATACATTGGAATATGAGTGTCGCCAAATTCCAACCTTTAACCTGAAAACATCAATTGGGAGAAGTTGGAAACTTTTAAGAAATTCAAAAAAATGCTCATTATTTTGGATATCTCCCTTTCAATTCAGTCATGGGGGAGATGGCCACCTATGATAATCATTCAGGGCCTTTAGTTCTTTTAAGTTTTTTTTTTACACATTTTTGTTTTACATGTTTTTGTTTTACAAATTTTTGTTTTCCAATTTTCTTTAACTTTTCTTGTTTTTGTTTTACAACATCGTTTATACTATTTCATTTCTTTGTGTGTGTGTGTGTTTATCCATTTTGTTAAGTTTGTCACCCAATAAGTGCTCTAATGATGGTATGAACTATATTCTACTAGTTGGTAATGTTAGGTTTTTACCTTTAAGTTATGATGTTAATACTAAGGTATGGTTCTTTTGATATAGCAGGCAATGAGTCCACGTCATCCATGCATCCATAAATCTCTATGGTCTCTCTTGGCTTGGAACTATATAGTCCCTTTCCTCAAAATAATAAGAACTATCAATGAATCGGTGACTGGGCATTTCTCAAACTAAGGAAGGACTCAAGGATTAAAAAGGGTGTGACTTCAAGGGAACTTGATGCATTTGTGTTGGCCATTCTCTTGGGTGCTTGGATGTTTTCTTCTTGAGTTTTCTTACCATTCCGACATTGCTCCATCATCGAGAAGCTAAGCAAATAAAAATAACAAGGCCTTTGCATGGTGTGGTTCTCACGTATAAACATAAAAAAAATCAAAAAAAAATAGTGAGAATTCAAAGCACACACCTTAGAAGAAATAATCATTTGGGCTACAAGCATTGGTTATGGAACTAAAATAAACATGTTCCCTCTAACTAAGGCCCACCTCGCTTCCTATTCTCTGCTCTTTCACTTCCTCGGAATGTTGGTGACTCTTTGGTGGAGACGTTCTTGTTACTTCAAGAGGATGGGTGGGCCGAATGTATTAATGCGGAGTCACTGGATGTGGTTTGTTAAGGCCAGACTTGGAATGAGATCTACTAAGTCACATTAATCATTAACTACACAAGGGGCTGTACACCACCTTGTTCTTGAGACTCCATTCCATTCTCTTCTTTCCATCGTTCTTTCTCCATTGATCACCTCATTGCCGGTTGTATCATTAGTGTATATTTTGGTTGACGCATTGTTTTCTTTTCAGTAAACTTTTGTGGTTAAGGCTTTAACTCTTGTTCCAAATGACATTCCCAAAGCCTACGGACTCTTCGAATGTGGGTTTGTCATTGCATGAGCCTACTTTGGGGAGGACCCACTGGCATTCCTATTTGGTACACCAGTTAAATTCTTTCCTTTAACATTTTTGCAATCCACTCTATTTTGTTAATTTCCATCTTGACATCTATTTCATCGACATTATAGTTGTCTCTTTTTCTTCATCTTTATTATTCTTGTTCTTTCTCCATTCTATCGCTACCGAAGGTTCGCTCTTAGTCATGGGGGTCTTGACCCAGTTTTTTCAATTTTCTCCTAACCCCTACACCTTCGGTAGTCACCACTATTATATCTCCAGACCTGTATCAGCCATACCACAACTTAGCCAATGGACCTTTCATCGAAGTAAGGCATCCACTACATTGTAATTTATTTACCCTTGCTAATATAAAGACTGTTTTGTGTGTGTAGATGGCAATCATAAAACAACAGATTGGATCTGGAGAAAACACTTGGAATGGATCGGTGCTAAAGTAGCTATGCAAGGAACAAGATGGATGGTGCACTTACGGATAGACAACAAAAGGTGCAATCTTGGCGTTGGCAACGGTAGACTTCTTCTCTCTTCTCTCTTCTCTCTCAGCTACCAAATAAGGCCTGATGTCAAATGTATAAAGTGTTTACACTTATTGTCATGAACATCAGTTTTCATGTTTTGTAATGATGATCCATTCACATGTCATCCCTTTCACCACAAGTTCCATTCAAGTCAATAATCCCATACCTTCCCAATATTTTGTAGGATGAGTTTTTATTCAGTCATGGGGGTATGATGGGATGCGATATTGCATGGGCCATGATATCATGTACGTGATATCGCATCGGTCACGATATCGCATCTTCCCCTGTGATATCGCATACGCAATATCTCAGTGTGCCGCCAAATCTATAAATAAGAGGTGGCTTTCCCATATTTCTCAATCTATACCTAGACCTTAGCCAAACTCTTACAATTTTTCCATTCCAGAGTTAGAGTAATTTCCATGTGCCTGTAGTAGGAGTCCCAAAGTGAATGGATCTTTATTCGAGCAAATATTGTACCTAAGCACAAGTTTGTGTATGGAAATAAAGACAACATTTTTGGATAAATCTTGCAATGCATGGACTAAGCTAATTAGGACTTTAATTATTGTCAATTTTTTAAATTATTTATTATTTAATTAAATCTCTCTCAACCCTTCTCTCATAGTTAAGTGCATTTAGTACGACCACTTCGAGAATGTGCATTACACTTGGTAATCCCAGTAACGAATAGCGTTTGGTAATCCTAGAAGGTTGCATTGGTTCAAGGTGTGAACAACAAGTGGGAATGGATACTGATGCTAGGCATTATAACTTAGTTAGTTAAATTTAGTTACTTAGTCTCTTCACCCTTTCCCTCATTAGCATAGGTGATAAAACATAAAAGATATAAAAATCACATACCTTAGACTTACTTAACCATACAACCGTGACAAATAAAAGTAAGTCTGGGAAGACAATGAATGATTAACCTTAAGTGTTCCATAAGGCATGTAGGCACTTAGCCTGTGGAGTTCGACCGGATCGCGCGTGTAACGCTCATATTCGTATGGTTGAGTGTAGGGGTGCCTCGCCACTCGTCAAACACAAATACAAGGAGATGTGACTTATTAAATAAAAATCACATTAGTAGCATCTAAAGCCAAATTAATCAATAATTAACTCTCATGCATGATAAACTATTAATAATGTCTCATGATAATAACTATAATGATTATGTAATTATAAAGCCTTGTGTTAAACATCATCCTAACAAAGTGAGACTCTTTAAAATAAAATCAAAATACACTTACACTAATTATTAAGTCCCATGCCAAAATGCTAAAATAATGATAAAATATCACATACTATAGATAAATCAAAAGTGCAAGACCCTCTATTAAGCTAAGTTCAAACTACAAAACCTAGGTAAAGATACAAAAAAAATGCTAATTTTCTAAAATTCCCAGGGGTCTTACATTCTCCCCCACTAAAAGGAATATTCCTATTGGAAGATCAAAGAAAAATGTAGCAATTAGTGTCAACCATGTATTATACCATCAGAACTCATATATCATCTAAATAGTTAACATATCATGTCCAATCACTTCAATTCAAATACTACAACTACCTCAAGTTGATATCTCCATCTATAAAAATGTTATTTTTTATACTTCTTTGGAATCCCATGTTTTTTCCCTTCACTTTTAGGCATGCCATTACCCAAGCAAACATTGTAATGACAATTAGAAAAATTAACTACAATGTCTATCTTTTTTTGTATTACTTCTAATTTTACTTCTTGTTGTTATTGTTGTTATTCTTTTGAGCATCAAATGCAACTTGCAAAACTTAGCCAAACTCTGATCATTAATTTGGAACCATGCTCTGACACAAAAATATCATACCCCTAAATTTAGCTTAGTAATTCTTTTAATTTTCCTTAATTAACCTAAAATCTAGAACTAGCAAACATACTCGAGCGTTATGCTCCTCCAATCTTTTCATCAATTACAATAAAAGAAATGGATTAGAGGGTATGATTATGGAAAAAAAACTTAAGCCTAATGCAACATGGATTCAACTATTACAACATCATTGAAGATTTCAGTAGTTAGATCCTTCAATATTTAGCCATCATGTTGTACCATTTACATCATCCTCTTACCTTTAACACTTGTACCAACTTCATCTGCATGCATAATCATTCAGGAAAATTCAACTCTCTCTAAGTAGTCAAATTCATCTTACTATCCCCTTCAAGACATGACTAGAGTAAGCCATAATAACTACAACAAATTGTTAGATCATGTTGTTTAATTCATGAATAAAGAATAGACTTGCCATGTAATACTTTTACATATCTAGTCTAATGTTAATAAAACTTTCTAAAGGATCCTTAACTCCCTACAAGGCCCTGAACATCCTCATCATTAGTTAGTTTTTAATGGTAGTACCCAATGATTGTTCTACCAAGTAATCTCAATAGGTTTGTAGCAGTCCTATGGCCCAAGTAGGAAGTATCTAAAATCCAAATTGCATGATAGGGGCTACCACAATCACCTCTACTACTCCTGTGTAACTAGTGTTAGATATCCTAAAACATCCTCATCATCCATTGGTCTTCCAAGATAATATACAGTGATTGTGCTACCAAGTAACCTTCATAGGTTTGCAGTAGTCCTATGGCCCAGGCAAGAAGTACATCAAATCTAGATTACATAATAGGAGCTACTACAATCACCTCTATTACTCCTTATCAACTAGATAACCCATTGACTACTATTCTTAAACTAATTTCACTTTCCTCCTAGACTAACTAGGCCTACATATCATCTAGGATTAAAAGATCCTTAGAACCTATAAGAATCACATGCGCATGCCAACTTCCAAGGTGCCTAAGTTAGCCTTACCCATGTCCCATACCACATTGAGACTAATCATTGCTAATCCACTACTTGGCCTCATATCTTTCACATACCACATTAGAACTATCTACTGCTATTGAGGTGACACTACTTGTGTCTTTTGTAGCTTTTTCCATATCTAACTTAGTCACTACACTTAAATATTTGATAGCTAAGGTAACTCTAGCAACCATAAGACTAATAAAAGGCATAAAAAAGAAACATTAGCATTAAATGTAAGAACAAACATTAAACAAAGAATATATCTACTACCTTTGTAAACTAGCAAGATATACCTTGTTGATGAACAAGCCTCTTGAGACCCCAAGTATAAAGAACCAACAAACTTAAAATAAAACAAGACATGAATGAAAAATGATGGTTCGGAGAGAAACCCATAACTTGCTTATAAAGCCAAATTACATATTAACTTCTAGAAATTTCTAGCCTAAGACTTATTAAATGTGATAGATTTAATATAAAGGTAATTATCATCTTTAATCAAGATAAAGATAAACATTATCTTTAGTAGGGCCCACGTCCAATTATCCAATTCTTATCCAAAGATAACAAGGTTAGCATCATAAGATAATAATCAAAATACAAAAAAATATAAAATTTCATATTAACAAAAAATACAAGAAGGTGAGACTTATTAAATAAAAATCATGTTAGTAGGATCTAAAGCTAAATTAACTAATACTTATGTCTCATGCATGGTAAACTATTAGTAACATCTCACACCACTAAAGAAAATGATCATGTAACTATAAAATCTCATGTCAAACATCATCCTAATAGAGTGAGACTCTTTAAAAAGAAATAAAAGTACAATTACACTAATTGTTAAGTCTCATGTCAAAATTTTAAAATAATGACAAGATATCACATACTATAGATAAGTCAAAAGTGCAGTACCCTCTATTATGCTAAGTTCGAATTATAGAACCAATATAAAGATAATAGACAAAAATTATTATCTTTCTAAAAATACCAAGGGTGTTATAGAGGCTCTTCAATTTCTCTAGATCAGGTTATAAATGATCCTATAAGTTCTATCATTCCTATATCCATTATGCCTTAAGATATATTATTACCAATATTTACAAAGTATAATGGTAAAATAGGGGATCCTATAAATCATGTGATCACATTCAGAAATAAGTGCAACCTTCTTGCTTCTTATTCTCATATTGTGCTTAGTTGTTACCCTAACTCTCTTTTTGGAAAAGTACTTGAATGATATAGATTCTTGCCTTATGATTCTATCACCTCTTTGGAATGATTGTTGACTACCTTCATTAAATGCTTCAAGTTCAATGTTCCTCAAAGTAGCAATTTTATTTCTTTTATGGCTATTAAGCAAGCTTGAAATGAAATCATTAATAAGTTCATTTATTGATAAAAAATGACATTAACTAAATTATCATATCATTTCAAGGAGTGTCATATTTAGGACATCTTCAAAGCTATAGTGATTGAATACATTTAGAAAAGGATGGCTCATCCCAAGCTTCATTTTCTAAATGATGATTTTCTAGCTATTAGACATTTTAGATAAGATATTATGTGATGTGGTGACTAGGAATTTCTATCAATTTGTAATAAAGCCTACAAAGGTGTGAAGAAAGAAAAGGGATAACCTACATCCCAAGATATTTCTTCCTTTTCAAAGGAACAAAACAATATTCACTAAACTACATCTTATTTAACTTAGAAACATATGCCTCAAAGGACTAGGGAACAATGTAATAGGATACCCATAAGGCATTTCTTACTAAACAACATTCATAGGGATGAAGACCTTAAGAAAAATAAGTTTATGATTAAGAAAGGGCTCATTATCATCATATTTAGTAAATAGCAGTAGATCCTTTTTAGAGACAAGAAGGAGATCCTAAAGTGCCTAAGTAGTATGACTACAAGAAGTATTGCTACTATGAACGGACTACTAGTCATGACACAAATAACTATAGGAATCTAAATAATAACATATAAGATCTTATAGATAAGGGTAAGATATTGATAGAGAATGAATCATTCACCATGTATTTGGATAATTAATAACTTGAATATTTTCAAGATCATTTGGGAACTAGAAATATTATTTTAGCCTTTAGGCTAGAATGCAATGATCATTATTCTTCATTGAAAAATCCATATATCATTCGTTGGTCAAACTATAAGGATCATAAGTAGAATTTTCACAACCTGAACCATATGTGATTTATTAATTATATTATACCACTTCTTCATCACCACTAGCTTATTCTTTCTAGGTTTCATACTATATCAATTTAGCCTTCAATAGCCAACATCTCCATTCACTATGTCTATCCATACATTTTCACTATGCTAATCTTACTTCTTAACCATATCATATTAACTGATAATAGCCTAGAGTAATGTTTACATTTCCTCAACCTATTCACTTTTTTGACTCTTATTCTATCTCATATTACTCTCCTAAACTTCAAAGTATCATCTATCCACTATAGTCCAATCATCTAGTGAATCATTTCCATCATCTCAAGTAAGAATTCTTACCAATAGTCATTAGACTAATGAATCATAGGAAAAAAGAAAAAATAAAAGGTTTCTAATATATTGAAGTGACCTCTAATGCTCAAAATAATGTCTCTTTCTAGTAGCAATAGAAACCTACTTCTTCAAATAGTCTTCCATCTACTTTGAATCCCATATAGCCAATCATAGTGGCACCTACTCCAGAATCATCTTAGATAGTAAATAATAATAAAATTCTACATAAAATAGCTCCTATTAGTTGTTCTAAGCAAATTAAGTTTTCTTATATTATCTCATATCAACCTCTAACAAGCATCATGTTACTCTATACAATTTTCTTAAGATAATTGTCATTCTAAGTGTCATCCCTACCTAGATAGAGGCTATCTCATACTTGCTTCAAGTCCCTCACTATGGATTAAATATTTTGAAATTTTGTGATAAAAACATTAAGAACAACTTGAATACTGGGGATATTTGCTAATTACTAATCTACATCACCATTAAGATATCACCTAATATTGCTATCTCACTCTTATATGTTGATGATGATGTTGGGCATAACGCAATCACATGGGCTATTATCAAGCATCTCAATCTTCATGATCAAATGACATTCAATGAAACTAACACAAACCTTATCTCCTTTAATGATATGTAAGTAGAGGTTATAGATTCCATTAGGTTTTCATTTATAGTAGGTGATTTTGTACAATCTAAAGCTTTTTTTATGGTTATATATGGGTGTCCTAGTATAAATGGAACATTAAGATACACTTGGTTAGCTAAGGATCATGGAGTTTCATCTTCTGTACATTAGAAAATACATTTTCCTCTTTGACACCATGAGATAATCATCCTTACTAACATATAAATTTCAAGTATCCCTTGCTTAGATCATGAAGAATAACCTTATCAACTTAGTAATAAATCATCCAACATCAAAGTTAAACTTGTAGGCAAAACTATAATCCCTTCTTCTTTTAAAACTCCTAAATATACTAAAGACTTAATGGACCTAAATGATGAGTCTATCTTTAATATTGGATTTATTGACTTAGGCTTTGAAAAACTTAATATCTTTGCTACTATGAAAAAAACTTCATCTTGCTTTTATCGTACTACTGCTTGTAAGGTTATTACCATTGTAAGTTTACTACCAATATAATAATTTTGGATACTTAAAATTTAAAAATATATTCTTTTTTTCCATTTCTTTAGAGTGGCAGACATCTACTACCACCTATTAGAAATCAAGTTATAAGTTCATATCACCAGTATTTTTCACTTTAACTCTATTACTTATTATTGACTAATGATGCTAAGCAGTAAGAAATAGTATAAAATTTTATGTTATTTGTTATTTTTATAGTTGTTATGACACATATAAATAGTTATAAAGAAATGATATAAAAAAAAGTTATTCTTTTAGAAACATTGTTACATCAATAGACATCATAACATTTAATGTCATGTGTTATTTCCAATGTCATTTACACTTGGTATTGTTTTAGAAAAAATAGCATCTAACACTCTAAATCAAATACATCTAATGCATAAAAAACTAATACTGGATACTACTATTTATAACTCTTATATTTCTTTACCCTAACAGCAGCCTCTTCCTTCTCGTTATTGGTATAGACTTAAATGAGAGTTGGATCTACTATTAGTTCCTAGCTACAGTTTCCAGGATATGCACATAATACTAAGACAAACAAATAAAGAGTTAATCTTATTTTTTATTACATAAACTTAAATAAAATTATTTTTAAAGAACATGAAAGTTACCTTAGGTATTTTTATGTATTTTAAGATTCTTTTCCAAAATCTTCCCCAAGCTCAAGTTGGATGTATCTAAACTATTAAATGCTAAGCTAGAGATTTTAGATAAAATTCTTGCTCACTTTTCTTCATAGGCTTTAACCTCCTTAAGGATGATGTCATCTTCACTCCCCTCTTCCATGAACTCTTCTTATGGACCTCTTTCTTGTTCTTTTGATGTGGTTATAACTACACTATTAAAAAATGGAAATAATTCCTCTAGATTTTTCTATTGAATGAATATTCTTATTTCCTTATGTATATATCATCCTTGATTCTTTTTTAATAACTAGCGGTACTCTTGCTTGTATTACCTTTTAGTCATCTAATGCTTTTTGTCACAACTCTTCCATACTATTACAATGTTTCTTAAGCTTGTCATGGAATGTGTTATGGATAGTGCAGATCTCTTTTCTTTCATTAAGATTTTTTGGAATTCAAAATCTTTATTCTTCTTCCTCTAGTATGCATGGTGAGGAGGATTGTACCTAATCATGTTCTATCTCTAAGCTGCTTCTAAAAGTTCAACTTAGTTTCACAACATCCTTATTTGGCAATCATTATCTTTTTATTTCTTGTGCATCTACTCCAAAGAATCCATGAGTATGATGTTCATAGGAGCCTACTTGATAGCCAATACTCTCATATTCTTTTCAGAGTTTATAGCATTTCTTATTTTCTTTACATCTATATTTTCAACTTTTACATCAATATTGATGGTTGGATCATGGAAGGTTACCTAATCCTTATTTAACTTGATATTAATTTCTACAAGTAAATAAGAAATATTAATTTCTCTCTATATAAATGTTAGTTTCTATAATAGATTCTACTATCTTTTCACAACATCAAACTATATTTATATTTTCTTGGAGAAAGTAAGTTTAACTTCCTTTCCATATCTTATGGTAAACCCTCCAATTGTAACTGATTGTCTTTGATGAAAGCCTAAATTTTCTCCTTGATTTCTATAAAAGGAAAATATTTGCTAAGTAATTCTTAAAATGTCTATACATTATACAAAATTTTCATGTTGCATCAAAATTAAATGACCATATGATGTGGAGAGCTTTGAACTAGTCATCTCTTTAATCCATTTGTAAATCTCTTCATCTTTAAAAATAGGTTTGCTCGACATTGAGATGATTGCATGAGGAGAAGGAATTTCCATCTTTGGGAGTTCATTCCTTTCATCCTCCATCTCCTAGCTCTCTTATTTCTTATAGCCTATTTGAATTAGATCCAATTCAAAGAGGTTAGAAAATGAATCAAAACTTTGTTTGTCAACCCCTTTATTTTCCTCCAATAAAAGCAAGTCAGCAAGAAAGTCTAACTTATCTTCACTCATATCTTCCTCCTAGCCTTTGGAGATGTAAGAAAGAGTAGAACAGAGTTTATTACCCTCTCTCACTCCATTACTCTCTTTTCTTGAGTGACTTCTAAAAGAAATACTTATTAATATTGTGTCACTTATCAACTAACATAATACTAACTCCACATCAAGTCATTTATACTTAGGAAAACATTTTAGTAATAGTTACATATTTTCTCTTGAAGTCTCTCTTGAGACACCTTTATTATTGAAGAGAAATGGGTTCAAATGATACATCTTCCTTCTAAGATATAATCCTCCTCTTTCTCGAGGCTTTTCCCTTTTCCATAGTTCCAAAGTTGCTTTTCAAGATCCCCTACTTTCCTATTACTATGTCTTCACTTATTTTCTTTTATTATTTCTTAATGTTTTATGAGATTGAGAACATCACTTCATTCTTGATCCTTAATGCTAATGCCAAAGAACTCTCGCTACTGATGCTATATGCAGATATTAGATTTTCAAAGTGTTGGCATAATGGGAGTCATAAGTTCACCTTAGAAGTAACATCTAATTACTTCTATTCTATTCTAGTAAACAAAGTTAACCTTTTGGTATGTCAAAACCTTAAGGAAAATGAAGAGCATAGAATGTTTGTTGTGGATGATGTGTTTTACAGGACATAAACAAGAACTTCACATGAGAACTAAGGAGTCAAGAGAAATGAGACTACAATGAGATGAAAAAGTGAGTACTTCATGAGCCAATATAAAAGCATGAATGAGCATGGACTGAAATCACAAACTACAAACCAAATGAAGATGCTTCAAGGATTGAGAAGAAGAAAAATTAATAAGAGTAAGCCTTAGAAACAAAATCCTAAGAATTAAGGAGACATCTCTTAGAAACAGTAGATGTCTCTATTCCAAAGAAGACATCTCCCTAGAGACATCCCATATGAGATGTGTCATTATCCAGCAAGACATCTCTCTTGAATAGAGGTTGATCTTAGGTAGATGTCCCAACTTTGAAGGAGACATCTACATTAATCATTGGGTATCTATTGCACAAATTTTGAGGAGTTTTTAAAAACTCTAAGGCTATACGAAGATACCAAATTCTTGGGAATTGGACAAGAACTATTCACATTAAAGTATATCATATCTATGCTTTTGTACTCTTGTTCTTCATTGTAACATTGTTTTCTTGGTTGTATGCTGAATTTAGCTTCAATGACAAGGACTTGTAATTGTAGTTACATTATTTCCTTATGTTTTTTTTTCTTTTTATTGATTGACCTATGGGGTTAATGTGCTTCTTGTGAAAAGGCATCCTCATTAAGCTTGTTGGGACCTTATGGGATTGAGTGGTTTTGTAGCATCAAAACACTCTAGAGCATAGCTCAATTTTTTAAAGGTTGTGGGATCCTTGAAACCACATTTTGATCTTGTTGGGACCTTGCAAAGTTGAGTGGTTTCATAGTGACAAAACAATCTAGTGTGGAGGTCAAAGCTGGTATAGGGTGTGATGCCCTTCAAACCACATTTGATTGAGAAACAAAGGTTGGAGATGTGCACGGATTCTACCGTTTGAGTGTGGAGTACCCAAGTTGAGGAACAATGTAAATTTTTTATTTTTATGTGGTAGGTACAATTTCAATTGGGAACTTGTTCATCCCCATCTCTCTCTCTCTCCCCCCACAACCTCTAAGTTCTTGATACTCAAGTGGCATTGGAGCATGGTAATCTCATGTAGATAACTCAACATGAATATGGAAGGGACAAAGAACATCAAAATAAAATGCACAAATATACTAATATGATTCATCAAATGCTACATTCAATTCCTATACTTCATTAGTTAAGGTAAGCATTTTATTCCTTCTTCTACTTTCAGTTTGATAGGCAATAGAGGAGGCCATGTAGCCTCTATAAGAAATTTTGATTGAATGGTTGATAATATATATCAAAATTTGGACAAAAATAAAATTCCAAGTAATCATTAGAATCATCATAAAAAAATGAAAACTCCTTCATAGAAAGGCATGAGTTGCTTTGTAGTGGAATTATTTCTTTTCAAAGTGTATGCTTTGAAATGCAAGATATCTTACATGAAAAATAAATAAATATTACAGCTTTGAATGATAAATGTTCTTACCTTGAAAAATAAAACTCAAACCTTATGGCTAAGACTCAAAGACTAACAAAGATTATTGAGCAGATGAATAAAACATCTTTAGAAAAGGTCAAAGAGCAAGAGGATGTACACCTTAAAGGCTCTACAAGAGAAGGTTGTTCTAGGTTTGGTAACATGTCATACTTTAGGGCTATAAAATGTTTTTATTATGGAAAATTTGAACATATTCAAACATATTTCTATCTTAGAATGAAACAGTACACTTAGTCTTTGCAAAAGTAGCCTAGACAAGGCACTTTGCAGGTTTGGAAGCAAAAAGAGAAACTTGAACTGAACATGATGGCTCAAGTTGCTCTCTCTATAGTCAACATGAGCATGTGGTATATTGATAGTGGATTTTTGAGATATATGACAGGAGATAAAATCAAGTTTACCTACTTCAAATATTAAAATTGTGGAAACGTTACTTTTGGAGATGGCATTGAGGCTCCTATAATAGGTATTGGTACCATGGGAGAAAAAGGTAAGGGACAACCTATTGTAAATAAAGTGTTCTTTGTCAAAGGATTAAAGCATAATATTCTAAGTTTTATTAAAATTTATAATTCAAATATCAATGTTACTTTTTGTAAAAAAACCTATAGAATAAAAGACTCAACCACTAGAAACACTATGATAGAAGGAGCTAGAAAAGTAGTGTTTACACTATTATTTTTGGAAATGATCCTAACTTTGAATCCAAGTGCTTGATTAGTAATA
Organism: Gnetum montanum; assembly: GCA_015680685.1. Lineage (NCBI taxonomy): Eukaryota > Viridiplantae > Streptophyta > Gnetopsida > Gnetales > Gnetaceae > Gnetum > Gnetum montanum. The sequence goes on from MNCI01000921.1 coordinate 159,497, forward strand.
CAAATGACACTCATATGTGGCATAGAAAGCTGAACCATATAAATAATGAGATTCTTCAGACTTTAGTCACAAAAGAAATGGTTCGTGGTCTATCCAAACTTAAAGACTTCAATTTAAACACCTATGAAGCATGCCAAAAGGAAAAGCAAACAAGCATAAGGTTTGGTAAGAAAAATCATATATCTACCTCTCATCCCTTGGATTTACTTCACATGGATCTAGTTGATCCTTCTCAAACACTTAGTTTGGGAAAGAAAAGGTATTTCTTAACTATTGTTGATGATTACTCTCAATTTACTTGGGTTTCCTTTTTATATCATAAGGATGATGTATTTGATAATTTCTTAAGAATTTGTAATCAAATTAAGAAAGAAAAAGGCTATGGTATCAAATTCATCAAGAGTGACAATGGAGGAGAATTCAAGGATGCTAAGTTTGATTAATTTTGTCAATTGAATGACATACTTCATCAATTCTCTACAACTAAAACTCCATAACAAAATGGTGTAGTTGAAAAAAGGAATAGGATCTTGAATAAAATGGAAAGAATTATATTGAATGATAGAAATCTTCTCTACCATTTTCGGGTTGAGGAAATTAACACTACTTGCTATGTCTCCAACAGAGTTCTAGTAAGAAGGTTTACCTCTAAAACTTCTTATGAATTATGGAATGGTAGAAAACCTTCAATAGGTTATCTTCGGGTTTTTGGTTCCAAAGACTATATTCTCAATGACAAAGATATCTAAAGAAAATTTAACCCTAAAACTAATGATAGCATATTCTTAGGATGTTCTTCCATTAGTAGAGCATATAGAGTCTTCAATAAGAGAACAAATGTTGTAGAAGAAACCATTAATCGTAACATTGATGATAGTGACATTACTTCTCCACAAACTGATGATGAAATAGTTCCCATTCAAAAGTTTTCTAGTTCCTCACAAGTACATATTGATGAAAATTTAGAATTAGATAGTGAACATGAGGAAGACAATGAAGATGAACCTAAGGAAATATCACCAATTCAACCTAAGATGCCTAGACTTATTAAAACACTATCTCTCAATGATGTAACTAGATAAGTACAAGATGACATTTGCACTAGAAGCCAAACTAAGGAAATTTGTGCCTATTCAGCCTATCTTTCATAATAATAACCCAAAAAATTCATAGAAGAAGAAGGTTGGATTTCCACTATGCAAGAAGAACTAAATCAATTCACTAGAAATGATGTGTGGGAATTAACACCAAAACTATATCATAAACCAATTATTGGGACAAATGGATCTTTACAAATAAAATGGATGAAAATGAAAATATTATTAAAAATAAAGATAGATTAGTTGAAAAAGGCTACAATCAACAAGAAGGAATTGATTTTGATGAAAATTTTGCTCTTGTTGTAAGACTTAAATCTATCAGACTTCTTTTAGCATATGCTAGTATTAAGAATATCAAGCTATATCAAATGGATGTAAAAAGTTCTTTTCTAAATGGGACCATACAAGAAGAGGTATATGTTGAACAACTTGAAGGTTTTGTAGATCCCATCAATCCTAATCATGTTTACCAAACGCTAATCGTTACTAGGTTACCAAGAGTTACACGCATGCTCGAAGTGGTTGTGCTTGTGTAATTTAATAATTTTCTTAATTGATCAAAATGAATTGTTGTGTTAATAACAGAAATGCAAAGTGCATAAAATAAAATAAATGCATAAGAAAATAAAATAAAAGAAATGCATAAGAAAACAAATCTCAAGTGTTGCAAGGATGAATCAAAGAGCTCATCTTTATTGTCGTACACAAGGTGTGCTCAAGTACATAATGCTCAAATAAAAATTCATCCACACTTACACCTCCTACTACGAGCACTTGGAAAATAATCTAACTTTCAAATAGACTACAAGATTTTCACTACTTGACTGCTAAAATACTTCTTTCCAATTGTGCACCTAGGCACTATATTTATAGGCTTGGGAGCAACTACTCTAATAATTAGAGTAAATCGCTAGAGTAACTTCTCTAATAATTAGAATATATCGCTAAAGTAACTGCTCTAATAATTATAATAATTGCTAAAGTAACTGCTCTCATCATACCCCCAAGACTGAATGAAAACTCATCCTTGAGTTCCTTACAAAATATTGGGAAGGTATGGGATTATTGACTAATTGACAACTGATGGTGGAATGGGATGACAAACTCAACATGCCTAGTGAATGGATCAATAAGAATATTACAACGTTAGTGTTTGTGACCATTGTGGTGAACACTCGTACATAAATGACATCCAAGCCTTTACTTGACAGCTTGTAGAGAAATAGAGAGAAAGAAAATGAAGCATGTTGCCGCCAATGCTAAGATTGCGCCTTCCGTTGTTTATCCATAGCCACACCACCAGACTTGCTCCTTTCATAAATGCTCTAGTTATGGTCCATCCTGAGTGCTTCTTCCAAGCCTAGTCCATTATTTATATGATCGCCATCTACAAACACAACATAGTCACAAATGAGCAAGGATAGATAAACCACAATGTAGTTAATACCTTGCCTCGATATGAAGTGCATTGGACGAGTTGTGGTTATGGTAGAAAATGGTTCAAAGATTTATCACAAGTGACTACCCAAGGTGTAGGGGTTAGGTGAATAGTAAAATAGAGAAAATTAAACAATTTGTGCTAGGGCCCCCGCAACTAAGAGTGAACCTTTGGTAGCTATAAGATGGAAAAATATGAGGAACAAGAAAGATGGGAAAAAATAACAATGGAAACACTAATAAAATGGATGCCATGGATGGAGATGAAACAAGAGATGATTGATTGTAGGAAATTTTTAAGGAAAAGAACTTAACAATTACAACAAAAAAAATGCCAGTGGGTCCTCCCCAAAGTAGGCTCATGCCTTTTATGCCCTAACAAACCCACAAACCAAAGAGTCCATAAGCTCTAGGAATGTCATTTGGAAGCAAGAGTTAAAAACTTACCCACAAGAATTCACCAAAGAAAAGCAATGCATCAACCCAGAATGGACTAATGATAAAACTAGCAATGAGGTGGAAAATGGGAAGAAAGATGGAGAGGAGAGAATGGAATGAAATCCCAAGAATAAGGTTGTGTAAAGCCCCTTGTGTATTTCATGGTTAAGATGACTAAGTAGAACTTCATCCCAAATCCAGACTTAAACCAACCACATTCAGTGACCTTGCATCAATACACCTAGCCAATCCATCCTCTTGAAGCAACAAGAATTCCTTTACAAAGAGTGACCACCATCCCGAGGAGAGTGAGATGGAGAAGCAAGAAGTGAGAAAGGGCCTTAGAGGGAACCTTTAGGCATGGGTAACATGTCTTTCCAGTTTCATAACTAGTGCTTGTATCCCATATTGCTTTATTATTTCTAAGGGGTATGCTTTAAATTCTCACTTTTCTCCTTTTTTTTCTTTTTTCTTTTTGCATGAGAACCACACCATGCAAAGACTTATTTTTATTCACTCAGCTTCCTGATTTTTGAACAATGTCAAAATGGTGGAAAACCCAAGAAATAAGCATCCAAGAACCTAAGAGAATGGCCAACACAAATGCATCAAATCCCCTTGAAGTCACACCCTTTTCATCCCTTAAGGCTTTCCTTGGTTTGAAAAGTACCTAGCCACCAATTCTTTAACAAGTTTACTTAGAAAAAGGGGACTGTACAGTTCCAAGCCAAAGGAGACCATAGAGTTGTATGGATGAGTGGATAGCATGGACTCATTGCCTAAATTACCAAAAGAACCATGCCTTAATATCAGCATCATAATTCAAAGGTAAAAACCAAACATTAGCAATCAATATGATATAATTCAATCCACCATAATGAGCACTTATTAGATGATGAATAAAAGTAAATCAAGCAAACAAAGAAATAGTAAAAACATGAACAATGGTGTAAAAAAAATAAGAAAATTTGGAAAAATGTGTAAAACAAAATTCAAAAAGAACTAAGGGCCTAAAACGGTTAGCATAGTTTTCCATCTCCACCACAACTGAGTTGGAAGGAGGAAACCCAAAATAGTGAGTAGGGTTGTCCATCAAGAGAGGTAGCATGTGTACTGGTTGTCCTAAGCTCCTAGAAAGGTTTGGTTTTTTGCACATTGACCAAAAGTTTCTTATTCAAGCTCTCAGGTTTATATATTGTCATGGCCCCCGAAGGAAAAGTTGCATAAATAATATAAGGTCCTTCCCATAGTTTTTGAAATTTAGTACATTCACATCTATAAGATTCTAGTAGAGAACCTTATCTCTTAGTTGATATTTAACTTTCCTAATTCTTAGGTCATGATGTTGTTTATTGAAGGCCTTGTGCAATTCGTTAGATGACAAGGTAGCTAATCAGTTTTTATCTAGCAAGTTAAGGGTTACTAACCATTGTTTTTGTGCTAGATCAAGGTCAAGGTTGAGGTCACGTGCTGTGGTTAGTGTACAGAGCTCAGTTTGAATGGGAAGCATTGGTATTATAGGGATAGTAGCCTATAGGGAGTTTCTATGTGGAGTGGTATGCCCAAAGAGCATCATTCAGTTTGGTGCTCCAGTCTTGCCTAAACTTGCTAATGGTTCTTGTCAATATCTTCATAATCTCCCTATTGGTGACCTCTGCTTTACTGTTCGCTTGGGGATGGTATGGTGTAGTCAATTTATGCTCAACCCCTAAGCGTTGCATTAATTTTTGAAAAGTTACACCTATGAAGTGTGTACCATTGTTTGAAATAAGTGCACGTGGCACACCAAACCTATTTATGATTTGTTGTTGAACAAATTTTGCAGCTATAGATGATTTACAATCTTTAATAGTAGCTTCTTTGGCCCATTTTTTTAGGTAATCAATGGCAACAATAATATAAGCTTTTCCATTGGACATTGGTGTAATTGGACCCATAAAATCAATTCCCTAAATGTCGAAGGGTTCTAACGGTTGACTTCATTATTGCGGATCCTCCATTCTAGCAATCATTCCCCCATGATGTTGACAGTGCTCACAAGATTAGATGAAATGATGGGCATCTCGAAATAATGTAGGCCAATAATATCCTGCAAGCAGGATCTTGATGGCCATTCGTCTCCTAGCGTAATGACCCCCACAAGGACCCTCATGAGTGTCTTGAAGGACTCGTAGTTGATCTATATCAAGAACACACCATTGAACCAAGTCATTGGGACACACTTTGTAAAGTTTCCCATTGATCTTCATAAATTACTTCGCTTGGTGAAGAAACTATTGTTTCTTATTAAGGTTTAACTCTTGTGGTGTTTGTTGGGTGAGGAGATAGGTAAGAATGCTACTGTACCAGTTTGTCTCCATGGGTGATTGATTATTCACTACTCTAGTAAAGAGAAATTCATCAGGGAAATGATCAGAAATTGGATACTCATCCTTTTTATTGTCCCATTGAAACCTAGATAAATGATTAGCAACTACATTCTTGGTTCCCTTGCGATCGATCATCATTAAATTGAACTCTTGTAAGATTACAAGCCATCGTATGATATGAGGGCTTACCATTGGCTTATTCATGAGGAACCAGATTGCACTATGATTTATATGTATATATAGTTTATATCCCAATACATAGTGTCTAAACGTTTTTAGTGCAAACACTACAACCATTAACCACAATCATTAATTCTTTCTTTGTGGTAGTGTAGTTAAGTTGTGCACTAATGATACTTATACTTGCATAGTAGATGTCATAAGGATGCTTCTGGTCATCTAATTGTGTAAGTATAGCTCCTAAAGCATAGTTGGACATGCCAGTCATGATATGGAATGGTTTAGACTAGTCAGGAGCTTGTAGAATGGGTGTTTCTTCTAGCTTCTATTTCAAAGTTTGGAAAGTTAATTCCCATTCCCTGGTCGACTCGAAAGGTACATCCTTTTTCATTAATTTCACCAATGGTTTGGAAACCTTTGAAAAGTTCTCAATAAATCTCCTATAGTAGACAATATGTCTAAGGAATGACTAAATATCTTTGATAGTTTCTGGTTGACAGGTAATTCTTTGGATAATTTTGATTTTCTAGGGGTCTACCTCTATCCCTGTGTGTGAGATTTTGTGCCCTAGTACTACACCTTCTTGGACCATCAAATGGCTTTTCTGCTAGTTGAGCCTCAAATTGGTTTCTACACATATTTTTAACACTTGCTCCAACTAGTCCAAGGCTTGATCAAAGTTTGCTCCATAAGTGGAGAAGTCATCCATAAAGACGTCCACGCCATTCCCTATCTGTTGTTGGAACATGCTTAGAACTAGTCATTGAAATGTTATAGGGGCATTTCACAACCCAAAAAAAATTTGTTTATATGCAAATGTTTCCCAAGGACTGGTGAACGTAGTCTTGGCTTGGTATTCTAGGGCTATTTGTATTTAGTTATATCTGCTATACCCATCCAGAAAACTATAATAGTGATGCCCTGTGATGGTGTCTAAGACTTGGTCGAAAAATGGCAATGGAAAGTGATCTTTGAATGTTGCCATATTTAGTAGCCTAAAATCTATGCACACCCTTCATTTGCCCCCCTTTTTAGGCACAATAACTAAGGGGCTAACCCATTCATTATCAACAATGGGTTATATGAACCCAACCTTGAGAAGCTGTTCGATTTCTTCCTTAACTACTTGCTTTAGCTTAGGGTTCAATCATCTTTGTGGTTGTCTTCGGGGCTTTATGGAGGGGTCAGTGTAAATTCTATATTGGCATATCCTAGGATCTATTCCAGTTAATTTGGAATATGACCAAGTGAAGTCTTCGGACCATTTATTTATTACCTTAAGCAGTTCTTCTTTTTGTTGAGGAGCAAGCTTAGCATTAACAATTACCAGTTTTCGATTTTTAAGGAATGTGTATTCCATATCAGTGGGCAATGGTTTTACCTCAAGAGGCTCCTACTTAAATTTCTCAGGGATTTCGAACTTCCCTTAGTTGATATTTTCAAGGTTAAGACTTGGAAGTTGGTAGTGGACTTACTCTAATTCGTCTATGCTATTGATGTAAGCACAAGTCAAACCCTCAGTTGGTTCCATGCATATGAGTGAAATGCTTTCTTGATTAGCTATCATCCACTAGGTATCTTCCTATCGTGTGGTCGCTGCATATAGGCATCTTTGTATGTTAATCACTTGTGCACACTGATTGCATGCAAGAAATGCTAAACTTTGCACAAATCATGACCTCTACACGCAATTACACCCTATTTCACTATATGCGATGCACAAAACTTTCTTCTTCTTGATCTTTTCAAATGTATCTTCCTTTGATATTTCTAGGGAAAGGTCATGGATTCCTAGGTGTACATCGATGGTGCTTAGCCATGATCTTCCCATTATGATTGGGAAGTCCCCCTTACCATTGTTTACCTAAATCACTAGGAAGTCAACTGGGTATGACCACCCACAAATAGTGGTAACAATATCTTCCACCAATCCCAATGGGACAGTGATGGACTGGTTGACCAACTCTAGACAGATGTTTCTCTTTTTCAATGAAGGCAGGTTCTAGGCCTTGTACATTTCTTGAGAAATCAAGTTGATACGAGAACCTAAATCCAAAAGAGCCTTGCATGGTGCATTTCTAGTGATTTGTAAGTATATTAGATGACTCCTAGGATTAGAGAATTTCCTGGGAAGGTGGCTAGCTTTGATCCAATCGGTGATGGCATATGTTAGCATGATCGTATGCGTTGAGTGTGGTGGTTGAGTTGAAGGGGGATTCGAAGTTTTGATTGATACTAAGGCATCTAAGGAATTAGCCACTTGTGACTGAAAGGGCTTGGTTATATTTTTGGTTCTAAAGAAAGGTCTTTTCTTCATGTGGTTGTTAGAACCAACAGTAGGTTAAGAGTTAATAGCCCTCGTGGCGTTACATTGCTATGGCTGGGTAGGGATTTCACCTTCCATCATGGGAGCAGGTGGTAGTGGAGCTATTGGTGGAAGATATGCGACTAGATGAGAAGGATGATATGCTTGTAGAATATATTCTCTAGAAGAGGGAGTTCCATAATACTTGTGGGCTTAGTAGTGAGGTTGAGGAGTGACATGACCAATAGAGTCACGTGGGGAGATTGGTTGTTACACGTAATATCCATATAGGTTAGATTGCTGGTAAGGATATTGTTGCCTTGGTGGTGGCATTCACCATGATTGTGGGTGCTACCACTATTGATATTGCTTAATCGGTTGTGGTGGAGTTCCACTAGGATAATATGTTAAGGGTTGTTGGAACTGTCTTGGGTTACCTTAAGGATAAGGTAACCTTTGGGGTGCTTGCCATTTGTTCAATCATGGATTGAGTGCATACATCCTAGACTCTTGTAGATATGAGATTATAGGGCAAAATCCCTTAGGATGGTCATATTTACATATCTCACATCCACTATCATTGTCTGTTTTCAAATCCACAACCTCTTCAATGATGGCAACTTTGCTCGTACCCTTGCTACATACATGTTCAACCTCTTTCTTTTTTCTTTTCTCACTACCTTGCTCTCTAGACTCCTATACTATTTTAAAAATAGCTTGAAATCTATTATCTAGGAAATCCCACATTTGGTCTACATTTGCCAAAACTTCTAATGTCATCTTTTGGGTAGGAAAATTTTTCCTATTAATCATCTCTTCGAGTGGTGACTCTTCTTCATCCTCACAAAATCTTACTCCCCTCTTTTGGAGGGAAGGATCTCGGTTATACTCTTCTGCACTTTCTCTCTTTTGTAGCTCACCTTCTTCCTTAGCACCTTGCTCCAATAGTCTTTGAATTTGATCAGACCTAAGATCGGATAGTCTCCCTTGGGCATAAGTCCCAAGGGTTCTTCTCATTTCATGCCTAAGCCCATTTATGAGATGGTGCAGTTGATCCCTTTGTGAATAACCATGGCCAAGATAATGATGTAACATTGCATAGTATCGACCCATGGTAGCATCCAAGGGTTCATGTCCTCCTTGTCTCCAGCCTTGGATTTGCTTTCTTAGGTTGGACACTCGGGAGTACATTTGGTACTTATCGTTGAATAATTCTAACATAGTAGTCCATTTATGAATAGATTTCAGTTCTAAGGAATGGTACCAATTTTTTACTTCTTTAACTAGTGTCCATGGGAACAACTTAAGTTTTTTCCATTCATTCTCTATGTTTTGTAAGGCACACGCATCATGAAATGCTTGTAAACGATTCTGAGGATCAGCGTTCTATCCCCCTTCAAATCATGGGATGTTGTTCATATCTAATCTCTTGATCCTACTATCTTTCTTATGCCTTATTGGAATTCTAATAGCCTTAGTTATGTCCAACATACTTCAGATAGTGAGGAGGGGTTCATCGTGATCATCTCATCCATGGCGTCTATGATGCCTATGTTGTTCCCTACTCTCCCTTCTTCTATGTCATGACTATCTAGAGTGCCCTCATCCCCTTTCCTAGCTATGTCATCTATGACTTCCACTTTGCCTACCTTAATCCCCATGGTATTTTTCCTTATGAATGCATACAAATATTGAAGGAGAGGATGAAGGTGATGATGAAGGTGAAGAAGAAGGAGAACCATCACCATGATGGTGTCTTCTACCTTCTCTTCTGCGGTCTCGACCTCAATTGCAATTGCAATCAGAATGTTCACCTTTATCATGTGTCAGTGTCCCTTTTTCAGACCCTTTGTGCTCATGCATATTATAACCTAGGTTATGAAGAGTGAAATGAAGGTTCTAATACACAACCCCTTGGCCAAAGTCAAGGCGAGGAACATCAGTGTGTGGGTGACTGCCTGAGGTAGGTTCACCACCCTCATTTTCGCTTAAGACATGTGGGGCATCCTAGGACCACTTATCCTTCAAAGACTTATGATGTCTCTCTTGTTGCAAGTCCCTTTGACATTGTGCCTCTGTGGGATAGTATTCTCATAAGTCATGGTCTTTCACAATGTATTCTATGTGTAAGTGCGGCATGCCAATTCGTGTGAGAGCACGAAGAAGCATGCTTGGGATTGAACGATTGGGAGGTAACACTATGTTACCTTCTAAGTCTCGCCAACACAGTTGTTTGTCTTGATGGATGGTAAAGGTGAAGTTTGGTATATACTCATTGGTATGAATATATACGACTTGAACTTGTTGAGGGACAGGCGGATCAATGTCATGTGTATTACACCGTCGATTGTTTCCTATTTCAAACCTAGGCGGTGAGGTGCTTCTGTATGAAGAAGGAGACATACTTGTCTGTTTAGTGTGCAATGTATTCTTGTTTATTATTTCCTCAATCAACCCTAAGGATTCATTCCAATGATGTGAATGATTCCCTATGTTCTAGTTAGTGCACAAACAACTAAGTCTCTGGCAACGGTGCCAATGATGAGCAGCGAGGTACTCCTACACTCAACCATATGAATACGAGAGTTTCATGCACGATTTGGTTGAATTCCAAGGACTAAGTGCTTATGTGCCCTTATGGAAGAAGGATGAGTTGGTTGTTCATTGTCTTCCCAAGCTTACCTATATGTCATGATTGTATGATTAAGTAAGCTTGAGGCATATGATTTTTATAGCTTTTATGTTTTTATGTCCTGCACTAGTAGGGAAGGAGAGAGGTAACTAAGTGACTAATTTCACTTGACTACTCATTAACTAAGTTCTAACTAATCCTAACACTAGCATCCATTCTCACTTTCCGTACACATCATGAACTAGTGCAACACTGCTGGGATTACCAAACGCTAATTGTTACTAGGTTACCAAGCGTTACACGCATGCTCGAAGTGGTTGTGCTTGTGTAATTTAACAATTTTCTTAACTAATCAAAATGAATTGCTATGTTAATAACAAAAATGTAAAGTGCATAAAATAAAATAAAATAAAATAAATGCATAAGAAAATAAAATAAAAGAAATGCATAAGAAAACAAATCTCAAGTGCTGCAAGGATGAATCGAAGGGCTTATCTTTATTGCTATACACAAGGTGTGCTCAGGTACACAATGCTCGAATAAAGATCTATCCACACTTAGACCTCCTACTTCAGGCACTTGAAAAATACTCTAACTTTCAAACAGACTACAAGAGTTTTGCTACTTGACTGCTAAAAGACTTCTTTCCAATTGTGTGCCTGGGCACTATATTTATAGGCTTGGGAGCAACTACTCTAATAATTAAAGTAAACTGCTAGATTAACTGCTCTAATAATTACAATAAACCACTAGAGTAATTGCTCTAATAATTAGAATAACTACTAGAGTAACTACTCTCATCAAAGATCTTCTACTCAAATTCAAACTAGTATAAGTTAAGGTAACGACCACTCCCATGGTCGCCATTTTCAAGCTTACCAAAGATGATCAACGATAACCTATTAATCACAAGATTTATAGAGGTATGATAGGTAGCCTACTTTATTTAACTACTAGTAGAATTGACATAGCACTAAGTGTAGGAATTTGTGTGAGATATCAAGAAAATCCAAAAGAATCCCATCTAATGGTGGTTAAACTAATTTTTCATTATTTAAGGGGTACTACTAACTAGGGCCTTTAGTATCTAAAGGATTTCCCACTTGATCTTGCTAAATCTTGTGATGCAGATTAGATAGTCTATTTAGATTATTGTCAAAGCATAAGTAGAAATTACTTTTTCCCAAGAAAAATTCTTGTCTCTTGGATGACCAAAAAGCAAACTTTCACAATAGTTTCTATGATAGAAGCTAAATACATTTTAGCCAGAAGTTGTTGTGCTCAACTGTTATGGATGAAAGAAACACTCAAGGATTTAGGGGTAAAACCCTAATCTACACTGATTTATTGTAACAACAAAAGGGTCATTAATATGAAAAAAAATCCAATTCAATACTCACATACTAAGCACAATGAAATTCAGCATTACATTATACACAAACACACTTAACATGTGCATATAAAACTAGAATTCATTGGAACATAAACTCAACTTGCAGATACCTCTTGATGAACAACGACTTACTACTCTTTGTAACAACATGGGAATAGGACCATGTCCTATCAAGTAAGTTTTTGCTTCAATTTTTAATAATACATAGTTACTCTAGGTTTTTAAAACAAAACAATTTTTTTCTTGCACTTGTTTAGGAGGAGTTTTTCCAATCCCTTTTATTTCTATCCAAAATAGGGGGGATGGTCATATTTATGATATGCAACTACTAACCCATTTTCTTAAGTTTTGGACATCATAAAAAAGGGGAAGACTATTGACCTTTTGGTGTGTCAAAACATTAAGGAAATTGAAGAGCATAGAATGTTTATTGTGGATGATGTGTTTACAAGACATAAATAAGAACCCCACATGAGAACTGAGAACTCAAGGAAAATTAGATTACAATAAGATGATAAAGTGAAGACTTCATGAGCCAAGATAAAAGAATCAATGAGCATGCATTGAAACAAAAGACTACAAACCAAATGAATATGCTCCAAGGATTGATAAGAAGAAAAATTAACAAGAGGAAGCCTCAGAAACTAGAGCCCAAGAATTGAGGAGACATCTCTTAGAAATAGTAGATGTCTTTATTCCAAAGAATACATTTTCCCGAAGATGTCCCATTATCTAGCAAGACATCTCTCTTAAATAGAGGTCAATCTCATGTAGATGTTCCAACTTCGAAGGATACATTTACATTAGCCATTGGGTAGCCATTCCACAAATTACAAGGACTTTTCAGAAACTCTAAGGCTATGAGAAGATACCAAATTCTTGGGAATTGGGCAAGCACTATTCACATTAAAGTAATCATTATCATATCTATACTTTTGTACTCTTTTTCTTCATTGTAATATCATTTGGTTGCTTGTATGTTGAATTGAGCTTTAATGATAAGGACTTGTAATTGTAGTTACATTCTTTCCTTATGTATTTTTCTTTTTCTTGATTGCCTTGTAGGGTTGATGTGCTTCTCTCAAGAAGGCATCCACATTGAGCTTGTTGAGACCTTACAAGGTTGAGTGGTTTTGCAACATCAAAACACTCCAGAGTAGAGCTCAATTTTGTAAAGGTTGTGGGATCCTTGAAACCACATTTTGAGCTTGTTGGAACCTTGTGGAGTTGGGTGGTTTAATAGTGATGGAACACTCTAGTGCTTAGCTTAAAGCTACTATAGGATGTGATTCCCTTAAAAACACATTTGATTGAGAAACAAAGTCTAAATGTGTGCATAGATTCTACCCTTCAAGTGTGGAGTACCCAAGCTAGGGAACCACGTAAAATTTTTGTGTTTTGTATGGTAGGTAAAATTTTAATTGGGAACTTATTCATCCCATCCTTAACCACCACTTTTATTAGATCATAGTAAAACCTAAAATTTAGCCTCTTTATCATTGTCTTTTTCTCTTCTTTTTTGTGCTTTTGGGTTAGCTTCTTCATTTCTTCTACCACCCCTTGATAAATTACTACTACCAAATTAACAACCCTGCCTTGGGACATAGCCTCATAAAATCTACAGAACTACCTAAGGGTCAACTTCTGCTTTTTCCCAATCTTATTTCAAAATAACCTTTCAATGAATAAGGTGAATAACTTATTCAAGTCCTTAATACTCCTCTAGTAAATATAGATAACATCTTTCTTCTTTGAACTAATCCACTATTCACTATTCTATGACTGCCACCTCCACCAATATCTCACTTCAAGAATCCCATCCAATATCTCAATATGGTAGGATTCCAAGTGATGATCACTTGCTTCCAATTCATATATACCATAAAAAATTCTCCTTTTTTGTAGAATAATTTTTTATTAAACTAATGCATTCTACCATACTAGGGTAAAAATTCTTTAAGTTCAAAGCACATAAAATATCTGCCCTATCAAACTTATTATAATGCTTTACACCCTCTCCTTTAAATAATTACCTTTGGACAAGTTATGCCTCATCAATGAATTTGACCTTAAACTCCTCTACTAGGTCGGTTATGTTGATAAAATTCACATCATCAAAACTTATTTGGGCTACAATAACCATCATGCAATAGTTATTATGGCTCATTTTTTCCTTCTTCTTCTAATAAAAGCTTGAGCATAAATTTTTACCTTTTGACCTAAGAATGATCCTTATTTCCTTAGATTATTCTGTGCTTTTTCCATGAGTTTCACCCCACATTTGATGAAGCCATCCCTTACATTGATATTTACCCTATAATTTATGGAGCCTTAATCCCTTATACTAGATCTCAAAATGCATCATAACATATGATAACTAGTTGTGATGCTAGGATAGGTGTCACAACTGATTCTACAAAAATGCTAAGTGATCTGGACCTCATATGTCCATATCCATAAACATACACATCCATATCACAATTAGTTTTGAATATGATAAAGCTAACTAGTAATTTTTACTAAATATTGAAATCTAACTTACCTTTCTACAAAAATATATAAACTTCATGGGTTCAACATTGCCCTAAAAAAAATTTTTTATAGGAGTAATGTGCTATTGGCATTAAATTATCGATATTTGCTTCTTTTTCATAGCTTATCAAAATATTCTCTATAGACAAAGATGTTCTTGGATATTTCTTGAATTTTAGATCATTTTTCATAGATAATCTTTGTAATCTAAGTGGGGAATCCAAGGAGTATCCCCTCCAAGGACCTTAGCACAATCTTCTTCCCTAGGTTAGTCCAGATGGTCATATGAAAATGGCTTATGTAGAACTTTAGGAACTCAGTATTACCTTGGCAAGCCCACAACTTTTGAGCCACTAATGAGGCATTATCGAAACATCACTTATGTAAGATCATAACTACCTTTCTTCATTTCTTTTCAAGAATGTTTCTTTCATTAACAAGTAGAAAAAACATCAGCTCAATTATAATGAGCCTACATGTTGTAGCATTCCTACATAAATAATGTAAAGTTAGTTATCAATTGCATCAAAGATATAATTTTTCACATCATTTATCCTACTTCTTAATAACAAATGACATCTATATTAGACATTGCTTCAGGAGTCAATGTCTAAAAACAAACATCACATTACTTTAACGTTAGATATTAAAACTCCTTTCCTCTAACTTCTACATTAAAAATCAATTTTATTTTCTTTTTATATTTAAAATTGCATTAATATTCACTTAAAAATTTCCCAACATCTAACATTAGTGCATACAAAACTAGTTTGAACTCAAACATCACAATGTTATGACATATTTGAAGGATTTCGAGTAGCAAAAGAATTGCTTCATTATCTTGAATTTGTAAAACATTAGATAATAAAATTTGTATTTTTAAAAATATTATGATGTTATCTAAAATTTTGAAAAAGTACTACAAAAGATGTCTAGAAGCTAAGGTTATATTATGTTCCTTCTAATCTATAAAAAATTGCAATAATTCTAGTAGTGAAATTTTGAGAGATAATAACTCAAAATCTATTAATTTTCTAATGGTAAAATTTTTGCTACACCTTTCCAGAAATATTACATTTCAAATAAATGTAATATCACATCAAATAATTATGTTGTGAGTGAGAAATAATCTAATTATTTACTATTATTTATTTAGATATAAATTTAGGATTTCAAAAATTTGCTAAATTATAGAACTAATTTCTTCCAAAATGCAATTGATACTAAACTTAAATTTTTTATGCATGTAACCACTTATTATATCTTTCTAATAAATCTAGAATCACTAAAAATATTTTGAAACGACTAGGCTATGATATAAATAGTGAATGTCCCTAATTCTGACTATTCAACTTCCAAGATTGAGTAATTAATCATGAATGATGTTGATGAATTGATGATTAAATAATTAAATTCTTTCTAGAATTATTTTTATGATTTTGTGATACAAATTTCTAAGAGATGCCTTAGATATATATATGTGATAAGTTAGAAAAAATTTACTAAAAATAATACAATATAATCTTGATGACAAAAAACCTTAAGAATTAAATATATATATGGATTGGGGCCAAAATAACATTGTAACTACTCATAAATCTAGAAATTTCCTATGTTTTATTAAAATAAATTCCTATTGTATAATAAAAACAAAACATTATTATCTTCTAGTTTAAAAATATAATACTTGTGCAATATTTGCAATTCATGATGATCTATCTATCATATGAGATCAACTTTTGCAATATATTTGCTTAACACCTATCATACAATCTCCTAATATCTTGATAAACCTTCTTTATTATCTTACCACTATAGTTACCTAATGAATCCCCAAAAAGGTTCATGTAAAAATATTATGCACTTTTAATTAGTATATCCTGATATTTTATGTTGAGGTTTTTCTATGGATGTTCTTCTACATTCTCTTAATCTAGTTGAATCTAAGATAGTCCTTGATTAAGTTCATTTAGAAGTTTATGATGGATACTTAAGATCATGATCTTTGACTATTTGTATTATCTCTTTAGGTTATTGATGGCCAACCTTAGCTAAATATGCTTATAATCTCATCAAGACATATGATACTTGCCAAATGCATGCACTTCTTTTCTATCTTCCTTTACAAGAACTTAATATATCTTAGATTACATGACCTTTTCAAAAATAGGATCTAGATATTATTGATGTTGTTAACCCTTCGTAATTTTTTGGGCACCAATCTATTTTAATCACTATGAAATATTTTACTAAGTGGTAGAAGTTATTTCTTTACATTCCACAAAGTCCTACTTTATTTGTTGTTTCATTCTTGATCATATTGTAACTAGCTTTGGTGTACCTATCCAAATTGTAACTAATAATGAATATCAATTCAAAAATAAGGAGGTAGTTGACATTTGCTTCATATATCATATTACCGAATGATTTTTTTCACTATATTATTCTTAATCTAATGGTCAAGTAAAATCCACTAATAAGACTCTTATTCATTTTCTTTGTATCATGGTTAATAAAATCCAATACAATTAGTACGTATAACTATTCCATGCTCTTTGGGTCTACCATACTATCTTTCATAAAACTAATGATTGTACCTCATATCTTCTAACCTATGATTATGAGTTAATCCTACTAGTTGAGCTTTTGTATCCCATCTCTTCTTGTTGCTCTACATGATTGATGTTTAGATCAAGATAACAACAACATGCGATGCATTGAGTTGGATATCCTTAAAGAATAATGCCAAGCTACTATTTAACATCTACATGGATATTAAAAGGACATTTAACACTACCACTCTAAACACATTATAATTAAATAAATCTATGAAGATGATATGGTCCTTTGTCATTTTTTAAACTCTAAAGATACAAGGTTCTCCCCCAAATAATATAATTCTTTTTTGGTGGTTTACTCTTTGAAAAATGATATTTAGATTTTGTCTGATCTAGAAGGAGAGGTGTTGGAACATTGAAATAATTTTAATATAGATAAAACCCAAGATATATAGTCTAATTATAACTTTATAACTCAACATTATCTACCAAATTCAAATCCATGACTTATTTCTTTCAAATCAAGAGTCTTATCACTAGGCTAACACCTCATTGTTAATCCTATCCTATTACTATAAGCTTTTTAAAGTGCTACTACATGTATCTAGCTATTCTATTACAACATCAAACTTGCTAACTACTTGATGCTAATCATGTGTTCTCACTACTATAATTTATTTTACATTAGCCTTTTATACTACATTGAGATAATAGCTTTGCTCTAAATCTTGTTTTAATTTTCATTATTTTGCTTACTATTTCTCATCTCTATCTCATATTCTACTATTTCTCTAGCTATTTTCTTCTTATTTCCCTATTCTAGTTATCCCATTCTACTCTATGTACCCAACATAATTAGTGAGATATTTGAGTAACTAAATATCTCATTGCTTTATATGAGGGTGTGACTAAGAATATTATTAAGTGGGATAAGGAGGAGTTACTATTTTGATAATATGTGTGTATGCAACATCCTTCTCAGCCATATAGTATATAGGATTTAGTCATGCCCTACTTTTATGGCCTAGTACTATCTTCATGATAAGTGTATAAGTCATATACTCTTTTCTTCCTCTCATATTCTCTCCTCATATATTTTTATTCCTCTCTATATTCAACATTAGTGAGGCTAAATAATTTCCTTTTCCCTAATACAATGAGGGAGTGTTAAGTGTAGAATGATGTAAGTGTTGGCACATTTTAGCCATTTCATGGAATAGTTACCAATGAATTTGTTTTCAAATAAACAAATACTGTAATTTGTTGAAGTTGCCAATCCAGGCAGGAAAGCGACCTTGTAAGTTGTTTCGAGATAAACCTAGATCTATAAGAGTGGTGAGGTCACTTAAACAAGGTGTAATGGGTCTTGCCAGATTTTTTTGGTCAAGATATAGTTCAGTGAGATGATAGAAATGGCCACGTGTGCAAGGAAACCTAATTATGCTCAAGAAATCTGCAAATAACGACGCCTGCACGAAGGAAAATGGTTTGAACACAAAATAACGTCACTGCAGGCACTGTGCATGCACAACTGGCAAGCTATGACCAGAGCAAAGACACCGAAGGGAACGAAAGAAATAGAGTTCAAGCAAGCCACATATTGCTAGGGCCAGAAAGTTTGGTGCCAGATTCACTGTTTTTGCTCAAGATTCAGCAATCGCCGTGGATGCCATTGAAGACCAGGGCACTGCTTTGGAATTGACGTCGAATGAGGAGGCCACAGACGATGATGAAGCTTGTTATCTAGCATCTGCAAACAATCCCAATCCCTACTCTCTACAATTTCAATAGCTTCACCCACAATTCCAGCATCAATGCTCACTACCAAAACCTTATCTCGGAGACAATAATTTTGAAGCTACACCTTCACGACGTGCCCTTCATCTCCACCCAAGCAAATAATTTCTATTGGATTGTAGGGATTTGCAGACCTTGAATCCCAGTTTGAAAATGTATGAGTGGATCCTCTATTATCGAGCGTCTGAAGGCAAGCAGTAACTGGACTTTGAAATCATCCTCAGCAGCAGCAGCAGGAGGAATAATGGGCATTCAGAATGTGCATTCGAGAGACAGGGCACTATTCAACACTTCTAATTACCGTGATTCTGAGTATCAGGGCAGTAGCTATCTACACTCCTTTGACTGGTACCAGCATTACCATGGATTAAAATCCTTTCTCAATTCATTTGTTCCCAAGAACTTGCGTGTTCTCATGGTCAGTTGTGGAAATGCAGCGCGGCGGCAAAGGTTACAATGATTGCAGATTTTTATGGAACACACAACAACCTTACCAAAAAATAGCAACAATGCCCTACGCCAATGCATTCGTCACTGCCATTACCAATCCATCAAGTGCAGCCATAGAGACACAAAAACACAACAAGATAGGTGCACAACTGAATCAGCAGAACCCGGAGATTATTTAGCCGATGCCAATGAATCAGGGTTATAGTTTATTCAGAAGAAACCGTCATCGCTAAAGATAAATGTGAAACCCAAACGCACGGAATTGAAGTCACAAAATAAAATTTCAATTTCATATGGTCCGGTGGCATAAAAATAATTTCAGCAATTTTTTCTTACATGCAACAATTGTATGGAGCGCTTATTAAAGACCTAGCATTAACTTAATTATCCCAAATGAATTACTAAGGCTTTATACACGGTGGATAATTAAAATCCTAAATAATTAAATTGAAATGACAATTGTATGAAGCTCTTAGAGTATGGAGATCTTGGATTTATTTTTAAAATTATTATATAGGTTGTTGCTTATAAAAGAAATATTTGTAATATTTACACATGCCAATGTTAGCATGATTTTCTCCTAACTTCATGTATAAGTTACAGCTTCCTAACTTGTTGAGCAAGTAATATCTCCTAACTTGTTGGGCAAGTTATAAATTCCTTACTTGGGAGAGAAGTTACCCAAGATATTTTGGAATACCTAGATACCTATGAGACCCTATAAAAGGGCTTCAAGGATAGGAAGGGGGGGCACACTCGAGGTCTCACTTTGGGTCTTGGAGGAAGACTGAAAAGAAGACATTGTGAAAGATTGCTTATAAGATGACTTGCTAAAGACAACATTTCAGCCTCTTTGTCATAGTCTTGTGAGTTATGTTTATTTTTTATTTTGTTTAAATTATTTAGCTAGTGGTTTAGATAGTATCACGCTTGGCAAGTAATTTTGGGATTTTTAGATTGCTCTTATTGTTCTTGTTGCATGACAGAAAATTTCTATTAAAATTTTGCCATAGAAGAGCTTGTGTTTGAAAGCCTTAAGAGCATTTTATTAGTGAATTTTATTATTGTGCAATATATAAGAACCACTATTGAGATTGTCGTAAGAAATCCTCTGCATGTAGTCAAGACGTTGAACTATTCAATAGTCAAGAGGGTTCAGAAAATCTTTGGTATTTTGATAGGACCAAAATAGCTTCTTTTATCTTTAAAGTGAATCTCCATGGTATTTCAATCATAAATTGTCAAGTATTTTGAAGGTTATGTTAAATGCAATTGTTGATATCCATTATCTAGCCAAAATAGAGTCTGGTACATGATAGTTTACGCAGTAATTTTTTGGTAGCATAGTAGGATTGTCTTGAAGAAATTGCTTATTTGAGCCTTGGAAGTTTGAACAATTTGTAGTTATTGAATTTGGGATAGCTTTATTGCAAAGTGTTTACTCGTATCATTTTACCTTGTTTAAACATTTGAGATCTTTACACAAATCTGCTTTCTTGTTCTCTTCTTTCTATTTCCATTGAATCTCGCTCTATTTCTAGTTTTCTTGTGGAACTATCTCTTTCTCTGGGTAAAATTAGAAGTAGATTCACATATTTGTGCTCAAATGTTTTTGCAAAATTTTATTTGTTACAAGTAGGTATTATAAGGACCGCATAGACTAGGCAATTGAACAAAATAGGAACTCTCAACAACTCACAGTACTTTGCAAAGTTGGCTGAATCTCTTTAAGATAAGTCATTTGTAGTTTTACACACAACCCAATTATTTCATTTTTTACAACCACACACCGCAACAGCACACACACATACTCAGTCTATTTGGAGGTATCTCAGCCTTAGTGTTCCTAGAGACTAGCAAGCACCTAAATCCTATTCGAGGACACTCGTTGGCGATCGCGTCCCAAACGGTCGCCAACAATTCTTTTGGCACTAGAAGGAGGGCTAAAAATTCAGCCTCTAAGTTCATAAGACTTATACTTTTAGCACATCAACAATTCTTTGTTACTATAGAGGCATAAAAAATTAAATACTATTTTCAGTTCATGACCAAGAAGATTGATAGTTTGGAAAATTTAAAAGTTTCAAAAGATATACTTGATTCTAAGACTGATTCTTCATCAGAAGAAGAACAAAAGAAAGTTTTTGAATTGGGAACAAGTAGTGGAGTAAAAACTAGAAGAT